>JAVIWC010000562.1:0-189913 GCA_031894815.1 Creontiades dilutus
TTCGATGTCCGTTTTTCGATAAAACGCTTCCTTCATGGTTATTTTCGCGATTTTACATCAAAATTGCTCAAAAATTATCTCTGTTTAATCCCTTTCAAACTCACTTAAGGGTTTAGTGCTGAACACGAATTCGAAGTCCGTTTTTCGATAAAACGCTTCCTTCATGGTTATTTTCGCGATTTTTCATCAAAATTGCTCAAAATTATCTCTGTTTAATCCCTTTCAAACCTACTCTCTAATTGGTTTTTCGGGGTGCTGAACACTAATCTGAAGTGCGTTTTTCGATAAAACGCTCCTTCATGGTTATTTTCGCTATTTTTCATCAAAATTGCTCAAAAATTATCTCTGTTTAATCCCTTTCAAACCTACTCTAAGGGGTTTTTCGGGGTGCTGAACACGAATTCGAAGTCCGTTGACAAACGCTTCCTTCATGGTTATTTTCGCGATTTTTTCATCAAAATTGCTCAAAATTATCTCTGTTTAATCCCTTTCAAACCTACTCTCTAAGGGGTTTTTCGGGGTGCTGAACACGAATTCGAAGTCCGTTTTTCGATAAAACGCTTCCTTCATGGTTATTTTCGCGATTTTTCATCAAAATTGCTCAAAAATTATCTCTGTTTAATCCCTTTCAAACCTACTCTCTAAGGGGTTTTTCGGGGTGCTGAACACGAATTCGAAGTCCGTTTTTCGATAAAACGCTTCCTTCATGGTTATTTTCGCGATTTTTCATCAAAATTGCTCAAAAATTATCTCTGTTTAATCCCTTTCAAACCTACTCTCTAGGGTTTTTCGGGGTGCTGAACACGAATTCGAAGTCCGTTTTTCGATAAAACGCTTCCTTCATGGTTATTTTCGCGATTTTTCATCAAAATTGCTCAAAAATTATCTCTGTTTAATCCCTTTCAAACCTACTCTAAGGGGTTTTTCGGGGTGCTGAACACGAATTCGAAGTCCGTTTTTCGATAAAACGCTTCCTTCATGGTTATTTTCGCGATTTTTCATCAAAATTGCTCAAAAATTATCTCTGTTTAATCCCTTTCAAACCTACTCTCTAAGGGGTTTTTCGGGGTGCTGAACACGAATTCGAAGTCCGTTTTTCGATAAAACGCTTCCTTCATGGTTATTTTCGCGATTTTTCATCAAAATTGCTCAAAAATTATCTCTGTTTAATCCCTTTCAAACCTACTCTCTAAGGGGTTTTTCGGGGTGCTGAACACGAATTCGAAGTCCGTTTTTCGATAAAACGCTTCCTTCATGGTTATTTTCGCGATTTTTCATCTATCTCTGCTTAATCCCTTTCAAACCTACTCTCTAAGGGGTTTTTCGGGGTGCTGAACACGAATTCGAAGTCCGTTTTTCGATAAAACGCTTCCTTCATGGTTATTTTCGCGATTTTTCATCAAAATTGCTCAAAAATTATCTCTGTTTAATCCCTTTCAAACCTACTCTCTAAGGGGTTTTTCGGGGTGCTGAACACGAATTCGAAGTCCGTTTTTCGATAAAACGCTTCCTTCATGGTTATTTTCGCGATTTTTCATCAAAATTGCTCAAAAATTATCTCTGTTTAATCCCTTTCAAACCTACTCTCTAAGGGGTTTTTCGGGGTGCTGAACACGAATTCGAAGTCCGTTTTTCGATAAAACGCTTCCTTCATGGTTATTTTCGCGATTTTTCATCAAAATTGCTCAAAAATTATCTCTGTTTAATCCCTTTCAAACCTACTCTCTAAGGGGTTTTTCGGGGTGCTGAACACGAATTCGAAGTCCGTTTTTCGATAAAACGCTTCCTTCATGGTTATTTTCGCGATTTTTCATCAAAATTGCTCAAAAATTATCTCTGTTTAATCCCTTTCAAACCTACTCTCTAAGGGGTTTTTCGGGGTGCTGAACACGAATTCGAAGTCCGTTTTTCGATAAAACGCTTCCTTCATGGTTATTTTCGCGATTTTTCATCAAAATTGCTCAAAAATTATCTCTGTTTAATCCCTTTCAAACCTACTCTCTAAGGGGTTTTTCGGGGTGCTGAACACGAATTCGAAGTCCGTTTTTCGATAAAACGCTTCCTTCATGGTTATTTTCGCGATTTTTCATCAAAATTGCTCAAAAATTATCTCTGTTTAATCCCTTTCAAACCTACTCTCTAAGGGGTTTTTCGGGGTGCTGAACACGAATTCGAAGTCCGTTTTTCGATAAAACGCTTCCTTCATGGTTATTTTCGCGATTTTTCATCAAAATTGCTCAAAAATTATCTCTGTTTAATCCCTTTCAAACCTACTCTCTAAGGGGTTTTTCGGGGTGCTGAACACGAATTCGAAGTCCGTTTTTCGATAAAACGCTTCCTTCATGGTTATTTTCGCGATTTTTCATCAAAATTGCTCAAAAATTATCTCTGTTTAATCCCTTTCAAACCTACTCTCTAAGGGGTTTTTCGGGGTGCTGAACACGAATTCGAAGTCCGTTTTTCGATAAAACGCTTCCTTCATGGTTATTTTCGCGATTTTTCATCAAAATTGCTCAAAAATTATCTCTGTTTAATCCCTTTCAAACCTACTCTCTAAGGGGTTTTTCGGGGTGCTGAACACGAATTCGAAGTCCGTTTTTCGATAAAACGCTTCCTTCATGGTTATTTTCGCGATTTTTCATCAAAATTGCTCAAAAATTATCTCTGTTTAATCCCTTTCAAACCTACTCTCTAAGGGGTTTTTCGGGGTGCTGAACACGAATTCGAAGTCCGTTTTTCGATAAAACGCTTCCTTCATGGTTATTTTCGCGATTTTTCATCAAAATTGCTCAAAAATTATCTCTGTTTAATCCCTTTCAAACCTACTCTCTAAGGGGTTTTTCGGGGTGCTGAACACGAATTCGAAGTCCGTTTTTCGATAAAACGCTTCCTTCATGGTTATTTTCGCGATTTTTCATCAAAATTGCTCAAAAATTATCTCTGTTTAATCCCTTTCAAACCTACTCTCTAAGGGGTTTTTCGGGGTGCTGAACACGAATTCGAAGTCCGTTTTTCGATAAAACGCTTCCTTCATGGTTATTTTCGCGATTTTTCATCAAAATTGCTCAAAAATTATCTCTGTTTAATCCCTTTCAAACCTACTCTCTAAGGGGTTTTTCGGGGTGCTGAACACGAATTCGAAGTCCGTTTTTCGATAAAACGCTTCCTTCATGGTTATTTTCGCGATTTTTCATCAAAATTGCTCAAAAATTATCTCTGTTTAATCCCTTTCAAACCTACTCTCTAAGGGGTTTTTCGGGGTGCTGAACACGAATTCGAAGTCCGTTTTTCGATAAAACGCTTCCTTCATGGTTATTTTCGCGATTTTTCATCAAAATTGCTCAAAAATTATCTCTGTTTAATCCCTTTCAAACCTACTCTCTAAGGGGTTTTTCGGGGTGCTGAACACGAATTCGAAGTCCGTTTTTCGATAAAACGCTTCCTTCATGGTTATTTTCGCGATTTTTCATCAAAATTGCTCAAAAATTATCTCTGTTTAATCCCTTTCAAACCTACTCTAAGGGGTTTTTCGGGGTGCTGAACACGAATTCGAAGTCCGTTTTTCGATAAAACGCTTCCTTCATGGTTATTTTCGCGATTTTTCATCAAAATTGCTCAAAAATTATCTCTGTTTAATCCCTTTCAAACCTACTCTCTAAGGGGTTTTTCGGGGTGCTGAACACGAATTCGAAGTCCGTTTTTCGATAAAACGCTTCCTTCATGGTTATTTTCGCGATTTTTCATCAAAATTGCTCAAAAATTATCTCTGTTTAATCCCTTTCAAACCTACTCTCTAAGGGGTTTTTCGGGGTGCTGAACACGAATTCGAAGTCCGTTTTTCGATAAAACGCTTCCTTCATGGTTATTTTCGCGATTTTTCATCAAAATTGCTCAAAAATTATCTCTGTTTAATCCCTTTCAAACCTACTCTCTAAGGGGTTTTTCGGGGTGCTGAACACGAATTCGAAGTCCGTTTTTCGATAAAACGCTTCCTTCATGGTTATTTTCGCGATTTTTCATCAAAATTGCTCAAAAATTATCTCTGTTTAATCCCTTTCAAACCTACTCTCTAAGGGGTTTTTCGGGGTGCTGAACACGAATTCGAAGTCCGTTTTTCGATAAAACGCTTCCTTCATGGTTATTTTCGCGATTTTTCATCAAAATTGCTCAAAAATTATCTCTGTTTAATCCCTTTCAAACCTACTCTCTAAGGGGTTTTTCGGGGTGCTGAACACGAATTCGAAGTCCGTTTTTCGATAAAACGCTTCCTTCATGGTTATTTTCGCGATTTTTCATCAAAATTGCTCAAAAATTATCTCTGTTTAATCCCTTTCAAACCTACTCTCTAAGGGGTTTTTCGGGGTGCTGAACACGAATTCGAAGTCCGTTTTTCGATAAAACGCTTCCTTCATGGTTATTTTCGCGATTTTTCATCAAAATTGCTCAAAAATTATCTCTGTTTAATCCCTTTCAAACCTACTCTAAGGGGTTTTTCGGGGTGCTGAACACGAATTCGAAGTCCGTTTTTCGATAAAACGCTTCCTTCATGGTTATTTTCGCGATTTTTCATCAAAATTGCTCAAAAATTATCTCTGTTTAATCCCTTTCAAACCTACTCTCTAAGGGGTTTTTCGGGGTGCTGAACACGAATTCGAAGTCCGTTTTTCGATAAAACGCTTCCTTCATGGTTATTTTCGCGATTTTTCATCAAAATTGCTCAAAAATTATCTCTGTTTAATCCCTTTCAAACCTACTCTCTAAGGGGTTTTTCGGGGTGCTGAACACGAATTCGAAGTCCGTTTTTCGATAAAACGCTTCCTTCATGGTTATTTTCGCGATTTTTCATCAAAATTGCTCAAAAATTATCTCTGTTTAATCCCTTTCAAACCTACTCTCTAAGGGGTTTTTCGGGGTGCTGAACACGAATTCGAAGTCCGTTTTTCGATAAAACGCTTCCTTCATGGTTATTTTCGCGATTTTTCATCAAAATTGCTCAAAAATTATCTCTGTTTAATCCCTTTCAAACCTACTCTCTAAGGGGTTTTTCGGGGTGCTGAACACGAATTCGAAGTCCGTTTTTCGATAAAACGCTTCCTTCATGGTTATTTTCGCGATTTTTCATCAAAATTGCTCAAAAATTATCTCTGTTTAATCCCTTTCAAACCTACTCTCTAAGGGGTTTTTCGGGGTGCTGAACACGAATTCGAAGTCCGTTTTTCGATAAAACGCTTCCTTCATGGTTATTTTCGCGATTTTTCATCAAAATTGCTCAAAAATTATCTCTGTTTAATCCCTTTCAAACCTACTCTCTAAGGGGTTTTTCGGGGTGCTGAACACGAATTCGAAGTCCGTTTTTCGATAAAACGCTTCCTTCATGGTTATTTTCGCGATTTTTCATCAAAATTGCTCAAAAATTATCTCTGTTTAATCCCTTTCAAACCTACTCTCTAAGGGGTTTTTCGGGGTGCTGAACACGAATTCGAAGTCCGTTTTTCGATAAAACGCTTCCTTCATGGTTATTTTCGCGATTTTTCATCAAAATTGCTCAAAAATTATCTCTGTTTAATCCCTTTCAAACCTACTCTCTAAGGGGTTTTTCGGGGTGCTGAACACGAATTCGAAGTCCGTTTTTCGATAAAACGCTTCCTTCATGGTTATTTTCGCGATTTTTCATCAAAATTGCTCAAAAATTATCTCTGTTTAATCCCTTTCAAACCTACTCTCTAAGGGGTTTTTCGGGGTGCTGAACACGAATTCGAAGTCCGTTTTTCGATAAAACGCTTCCTTCATGGTTATTTTCGCGATTTTTCATCAAAATTGCTCAAAAATTATCTCTGTTTAATCCCTTTCAAACCTACTCTCTAAGGGGTTTTTCGGGGTGCTGAACACGAATTCGAAGTCCGTTTTTCGATAAAACGCTTCCTTCATGGTTATTTTCGCGATTTTTCATCAAAATTGCTCAAAAATTATCTCTGTTTAATCCCTTTCAAACCTACTCTCTAAGGGGTTTTTCGGGGTGCTGAACACGAATTCGAAGTCCGTTTTTCGATAAAACGCTTCCTTCATGGTTATTTTCGCGATTTTTCATCAAAATTGCTCAAAAATTATCTCTGTTTAATCCCTTTCAAACCTACTCTCTAAGGGGTTTTTCGGGGTGCTGAACACGAATTCGAAGTCCGTTTTTCGATAAAACGCTTCCTTCATGGTTATTTTCGCGATTTTTCATCAAAATTGCTCAAAAATTATCTCTGTTTAATCCCTTTCAAACCTACTCTCTAAGGGGTTTTTCGGGGTGCTGAACACGAATTCGAAGTCCGTTTTTCGATAAAACGCTTCCTTCATGGTTATTTTCGCGATTTTTCATCAAAATTGCTCAAAAATTATCTCTGTTTAATCCCTTTCAAACCTACTCTCTAAGGGGTTTTTCGGGGTGCTGAACACGAATTCGAAGTCCGTTTTTCGATAAAACGCTTCCTTCATGGTTATTTTCGCGATTTTTCATCAAAATTGCTCAAAAATTATCTCTGTTTAATCCCTTTCAAACCTACTCTCTAAGGGGTTTTTCGGGGTGCTGAACACGAATTCGAAGTCCGTTTTTCGATAAAACGCTTCCTTCATGGTTATTTTCGCGATTTTTCATCAAAATTGCTCAAAAATTATCTCTGTTTAATCCCTTTCAAACCTACTCTCTAAGGGGTTTTTCGGGGTGCTGAACACGAATTCGAAGTCCGTTTTTCGATAAAACGCTTCCTTCATGGTTATTTTCGCGATTTTTCATCAAAATTGCTCAAAAATTATCTCTGTTTAATCCCTTTCAAACCTACTCTCTAAGGGGTTTTTCGGGGTGCTGAACACGAATTCGAAGTCCGTTTTTCGATAAAACGCTTCCTTCATGGTTATTTTCGCGATTTTTCATCAAAATTGCTCAAAAATTATCTCTGTTTAATCCCTTTCAAACCTACTCTCTAAGGGGTTTTTCGGGGTGCTGAACACGAATTCGAAGTCCGTTTTTCGATAAAACGCTTCCTTCATGGTTATTTTCGCGATTTTTCATCAAAATTGCTCAAAAATTATCTCTGTTTAATCCCTTTCAAACCTACTCTCTAAGGGGTTTTTCGGGGTGCTGAACACGAATTCGAAGTCCGTTTTTCGATAAAACGCTTCCTTCATGGTTATTTTCGCGATTTTTCATCAAAATTGCTCAAAAATTATCTCTGTTTAATCCCTTTCAAACCTACTCTCTAAGGGGTTTTTCGGGGTGCTGAACACGAATTCGAAGTCCGTTTTTCGATAAAACGCTTCCTTCATGGTTATTTTCGCGATTTTTCATCAAAATTGCTCAAAAATTATCTCTGTTTAATCCCTTTCAAACCTACTCTCTAAGGGGTTTTTCGGGGTGCTGAACACGAATTCGAAGTCCGTTTTTCGATAAAACGCTTCCTTCATGGTTATTTTCGCGATTTTTCATCAAAATTGCTCAAAAATTATCTCTGTTTAATCCCTTTCAAACCTACTCTCTAAGGGGTTTTTCGGGGTGCTGAACACGAATTCGAAGTCCGTTTTTCGATAAAACGCTTCCTTCATGGTTATTTTCGCGATTTTTCATCAAAATTGCTCAAAAATTATCTCTGTTTAATCCCTTTCAAACCTACTCTCTAAGGGGTTTTTCGGGGTGCTGAACACGAATTCGAAGTCCGTTTTTCGATAAAACGCTTCCTTCATGGTTATTTTCGCGATTTTTCATCAAAATTGCTCAAAAATTATCTGTTTAATCCCTTTCAAACCTACTCTCTAAGGGGTTTTTCGGGGTGCTGAACACGAATTCGAAGTCCGTTTTTCGATAAAACGCTTCCTTCATGGTTATTTTCGCGATTTTTCATCAAAATTGCTCAAAAATTATCTCTGTTTAATCCCTTTCAAACCTACTCTCTAAGGGGTTTTTCGGGGTGCTGAACACGAATTCGAAGTCCGTTTTTCGATAAAACGCTTCCTTCATGGTTATTTTCGCGATTTTTCATCAAAATTGCTCAAAAATTATCTCTGTTTAATCCCTTTCAAACCTACTCTCTAAGGGGTTTTTCGGGGTGCTGAACACGAATTCGAAGTCCGTTTTTCGATAAAACGCTTCCTTCATGGTTATTTTCGCGATTTTTCATCAAAATTGCTCAAAAATTATCTCTGTTTAATCCCTTTCAAACCTACTCTCTAAGGGGTTTTTCGGGGTGCTGAACACGAATTCGAAGTCCGTTTTTCGATAAAACGCTTCCTTCATGGTTATTTTCGCGATTTTTCATCAAAATTGCTCAAAAATTATCTCTGTTTAATCCCTTTCAAACCTACTCTCTAAGGGGTTTTTCGGGGTGCTGAACACGAATTCGAAGTCCGTTTTTCGATAAAACGCTTCCTTCATGGTTATTTTCGCGATTTTTCATCAAAATTGCTCAAAAATTATCTCTGTTTAATCCCTTTCAAACCTACTCTCTAAGGGGTTTTTCGGGGTGCTGAACACGAATTCGAAGTCCGTTTTTCGATAAAACGCTTCCTTCATGGTTATTTTCGCGATTTTTCATCAAAATTGCTCAAAAATTATCTCTGTTTAATCCCTTTCAAACCTACTCTCTAAGGGGTTTTTCGGGGTGCTGAACACGAATTCGAAGTCCGTTTTTCGATAAAACGCTTCCTTCATGGTTATTTTCGCGATTTTTCATCAAAATTGCTCAAAAATTATCTCTGTTTAATCCCTTTCAAACCTACTCTCTAAGGGGTTTTTCGGGGTGCTGAACACGAATTCGAAGTCCGTTTTTCGATAAAACGCTTCCTTCATGGTTATTTTCGCGATTTTTCATCAAAATTGCTCAAAAATTATCTCTGTTTAATCCCTTTCAAACCTACTCTCTAAGGGGTTTTTCGGGGTGCTGAACACGAATTCGAAGTCCGTTTTTCGATAAAACGCTTCCTTCATGGTTATTTTCGCGATTTTTCATCAAAATTGCTCAAAAATTATCTCTGTTTAATCCCTTTCAAACCTACTCTCTAAGGGGTTTTTCGGGGTGCTGAACACGAATTCGAAGTCCGTTTTTCGATAAAACGCTTCCTTCATGGTTATTTTCGCGATTTTTCATCAAAATTGCTCAAAAATTATCTCTGTTTAATCCCTTTCAAACCTACTCTCTAAGGGGTTTTTCGGGGTGCTGAACACGAATTCGAAGTCCGTTTTTCGATAAAACGCTTCCTTCATGGTTATTTTCGCGATTTTTCATCAAAATTGCTCAAAAATTATCTCTGTTTAATCCCTTTCAAACCTACTCTCTAAGGGGTTTTTCGGGGTGCTGAACACGAATTCGAAGTCCGTTTTTCGATAAAACGCTTCCTTCATGGTTATTTTCGCGATTTTTCATCAAAATTGCTCAAAAATTATCTCTGTTTAATCCCTTTCAAACCTACTCTAAGGGGTTTTTCGGGGTGCTGAACACGAATTCGAAGTCCGTTTTTCGATAAAACGCTTCCTTCATGGTTATTTTCGCGATTTTTCATCAAAATTGCTCAAAAATTATCTCTGTTTAATCCCTTTCAAACCTACTCTCTAAGGGGTTTTTCGGGGTGCTGAACACGAATTCGAAGTCCGTTTTTCGATAAAACGCTTCCTTCATGGTTATTTTCGCGATTTTTCATCAAAATTGCTCAAAAATTATCTCTGTTTAATCCCTTTCAAACCTACTCTCTAAGGGGTTTTTCGGGGTGCTGAACACGAATTCGAAGTCCGTTTTTCGATAAAACGCTTCCTTCATGGTTATTTTCGCGATTTTTCATCAAAATTGCTCAAAAATTATCTCTGTTTAATCCCTTTCAAACCTACTCTCTAAGGGGTTTTTCGGGGTGCTGAACACGAATTCGAAGTCCGTTTTTCGATAAAACGCTTCCTTCATGGTTATTTTCGCGATTTTTCATCAAATTGCTTGCTCAAAAATTATCTCTGTTTAATCCCTTTCAAACCTACTCTCTAAGGGGTTTTTCGGGGTGCTGAACACGAATTCGAAGTCCGTTTTTCGATAAAACGCTTCCTTCATGGTTATTTTCGCGATTTTTCATCAAAATTGCTCAAAAATTATCTCTGTTTAATCCCTTTCAAACCTACTCTCTAAGGGGTTTTTCGGGGTGCTGAACACGAATTCGAAGTCCGTTTTTCGATAAAACGCTTCCTTCATGGTTATTTTCGCGATTTTTCATCAAAATTGCTCAAAAATTATCTCTGTTTAATCCCTTTCAAACCTACTCTCTAAGGGGTTTTTCGGGGTGCTGAACACGAATTCGAAGTCCGTTTTTCGATAAAACGCTTCCTTCATGGTTATTTTCGCGATTTTTCATCAAAATTGCTCAAAAATTATCTCTGTTTAATCCCTTTCAAACCTACTCTCTAAGGGGTTTTTCGGGGTGCTGAACACGAATTCGAAGTCCGTTTTTTTCGATAAAACGCTTCCTTCATGGTTATTTTCGCGATTTTTCATCAAAATTGCTCAAAAATTATCTCTGTTTAATCCCTTTCAAACCTACTCTCTAAGGGGTTTTTCGGGGTGCTGAACACGAATTCGAAGTCCGTTTTTCGATAAAACGCTTCCTTCATGGTTATTTTCGCGATTTTTCATCAAAATTGCTCAAAAATTATCTCTGTTTAATCCCTTTCAAACCTACTCTCTAAGGGGTTTTTCGGGGTGCTGAACACGAATTCGAAGTCCGTTTTTCGATAAAACGCTTCCTTCATGGTTATTTTCGCGATTTTTCATCAAAATTGCTCAAAAATTATCTCTGTTTAATCCCTTTCAAACCTACTCTCTAAGGGGTTTTTCGGGGTGCTGAACACGAATTCGAAGTCCGTTTTTCGATAAAACGCTTCCTTCATGGTTATTTTCGCGATTTTTCATCAAAATTGCTCAAAAATTATCTCTGTTTAATCCCTTTCAAACCTACTCTCTAAGGGGTTTTTCGGGGTGCTGAACACGAATTCGAAGTCCGTTTTTCGATAAAACGCTTCCTTCATGGTTATTTTCGCGATTTTTCATCAAAATTGCTCAAAAATTATCTCTGTTTAATCCCTTTCAAACCTACTCTCTAAGGGGTTTTTCGGGGTGCTGAACACGAATTCGAAGTCCGTTTTTCGATAAAACGCTTCCTTCATGGTTATTTTCGCGATTTTTCATCAAAATTGCTCAAAAATTATCTCTGTTTAATCCCTTTCAAACCTACTCTCTAAGGGGTTTTTCGGGGTGCTGAACACGAATTCGAAGTCCGTTTTTCGATAAAACGCTTCCTTCATGGTTATTTTCGCGATTTTTCATCAAAATTGCTCAAAAATTATCTCTGTTTAATCCCTTTCAAACCTACTCTCTAAGGGGTTTTTCGGGGTGCTGAACACGAATTCGAAGTCCGTTTTTCGATAAAACGCTTCCTTCATGGTTATTTTCGCGATTTTTCATCAAAATTGCTCAAAAATTATCTCTGTTTAATCCCTTTCAAACCTACTCTCTAAGGGGTTTTTCGGGGTGCTGAACACGAATTCGAAGTCCGTTTTTCGATAAAACGCTTCCTTCATGGTTATTTTCGCGATTTTTCATCAAAATTGCTCAAAAATTATCTCTGTTTAATCCCTTTCAAACCTACTCTCTAAGGGGTTTTTCGGGGTGCTGAACACGAATTCGAAGTCCGTTTTTCGATAAAACGCTTCCTTCATGGTTATTTTCGCGATTTTTCATCAAAATTGCTCAAAAATTATCTCTGTTTAATCCCTTTCAAACCTACTCTCTAAGGGGTTTTTCGGGGTGCTGAACACGAATTCGAAGTCCGTTTTTCGATAAAACGCTTCCTTCATGGTTATTTTCGCGATTTTTCATCAAAATTGCTCAAAAATTATCTCTGTTTAATCCCTTTCAAACCTACTTCCTTCATGGTTATTTTCGCGATTTTTCATCAAAATTGCTCAAAAATTATCTCTGTTTAATCCCTTTCAAACCTACTCTCTAAGGGGTTTTTCGGGGTGCTGAACACGAATTCGAAGTCCGTTTTTCGATAAAACGCTTCCTTCATGGTTATTTTCGCGATTTTTCATCAAAATTGCTCAAAAATTATCTCTGTTTAATCCCTTTCAAACCTACTCTCTAAGGGGTTTTTCGGGGTTGAACACGAATTACACGAATTCGAAGTCCGTTTTTCGATAAAACGCTTCCTTCATGGTTATTTTCGCGATTTTTCATCAAAATTGCTCAAAAATTATCTCTGTTTAATCCCTTTCAAACCTACTCTCTAAGGGGTTTTTCGGGGTGCTGAACACGAATTCGAAGTCCGTTTTTCGATAAAACGCTTCCTTCATGGTTATTTTCGCGATTTTTCATCAAAATTGCTCAAAAATTATCTCTGTTTAATCCCTTTCAAACCTACTCTCTAAGGGGTTTTTCGGGGTGCTGAACACGAATTCGAAGTCCGTTTTTCGATAAAACGCTTCCTTCATGAGGTCTGAAAAAGCGTTACTTTTGCTAGCACCTGGCTCCTTCAAAATCAATTTTTACGGTCGGCACCCAACTATAATAGAAATAGGCTGTTACTTCCGGCACCTTCGTTGATTTGAACACCTTCATTTGCCTCCCCCCTTTTACAGACTTAAATCTGTCTCCACTGCTGTGGAGGTGTGTTTAAAAATTTGGCGTTTTGTGTCCTTGCAAGAGGATGTCCTCAAATATATTTCTTTTAATGTGAATTATAATCAACTCGCTGGGTTTCAAAATGGGTCTTGAGATCGGCTGACGGCTTTTTGGCACACCTGGAAGGTGAAACGTCACCACTTCGCTTCTTTTCAATGCACTTTTGAACTCAATTCCGCCCCTTAATCGATCAAAACTAGCGAACTCATATTGATAAGAACGGCCTGACCTATTAGGAATTTAGGAACTGGTTCAGTGTTGGAGCTTCTTTTGAGAAGTTTATCAACTATGCGGAAGTTCGAGATGGTTGTTGTAGGTACTATCTTCGCGATACTCCGCTACCTTGATTGTCCAGAAGGAAGAATAAATGGTTGATGTGATCAATGATAAGAACTTTTCTTGGCTGTAGCTATTCAATATATTGGCGACCTAACTCTGTATTCTGTTTCATGGATTATACACGGATTAGTACTATCTACATAGCGCTTTATAATTCACGTGGGGTCCTCTGAAATATTTTCATTTTTGAATAATTTAATCTGAAGAAACCTGACCTCTCGTTGCAAGCAGATTAATTATCGCTAAACCAAGATTAATGGTGATCTACTGCGATGGTAGGGGCACTTATCTAATGTCGATTTATCTAAGGTCACTGAGTGATGTGTTTGTTAGTGCACAGTGGAATGCGGTGTGGTCTAGTTGGTATCTATTTAGCAATAAACATTCTCAAGATGTGGTTGGTGACAATTCAGGTTTTGTCCATCTCGTCTTGTTTCGCGTATGCATCAACAGTTGAAGTTCCCTCAAATATTACTCTTCCCTACAGCGTTATTGATGCTACTATAAGCAAGTTGAACGGTAGGGTGGACGAACTTGCAGTTTTGTTAAATGCATCCCATTTCACTGTTGGTAATGATCTAACGGAAGAAGCTATAAATTACGCCAGAAAATCGAGCGCCCCAGGCGACGTGGTTGGAGTGCTGCTCGATCGGAAACTAGGTGGTTTCGAGAACGAGACGTACAATGTGATCCCTATGAACCCCACCACGCGAGAAATGTGGAAGACGAAAGTAACCGATCCAATTCATAACTATTTGATGTCCAATAAAAGTCTCGGCGTGCATCTTGCAGTCTATCTGTTTTATGACGATGCGAACTCGACGCGCCCTTATGGTTTCGGAATTCTCGTCCTAGAAGCTTATACGAAAACAAATGCTTATGTTATCAAAGGTTATATACCAAACCCACCCAAATCGAACTCTCAAAGTGTAGTTCCTTACGTGTATAGCACTGGTAGAGTGTGGACAGAAGACAGGAAAACCGTATTCTATGATGTCACAGGAGTCGGAGGAGATCAACCTCCTACAGAAAGAGTCGAGATGGTCGTGAAACACCTGCACCTCAGCGATGTGAACTCAAGTACGGAAACGGACGAAAAAAACAGAAATCACCCTCGGCAGATGGCTGCTACAGAATCATACGTCCCAGGGTTGCTGATTAGTGAGAAATCCGGCGGCAAATTGGACGATCCTTACAACGTGGTTCCCATGACCGTCAAAGCAATGAATGAACTGCAAACACGACTAGAGGTTCCGAATATCAAATTTTTCGCCAACCCAGCGAACAAGGATAAAGTGCTGAAATACGCTGTGATATTGGTGTATCCCAACGACACTTCAACTCGTCCTGTTGGCTTTGTTGTGCTTTCGGAACGATCTCCCCCGTACAGCATGTTCATCTCTAATCAATAAAACCTGAAACCTGCAAGTAACTTTTACTGTTTTTTTCGGCTTAATTAAATGAAAATCTAGACAATCTCGCATTAATGCAACTTTCTAGCTTCCAAATGAGCCCGCAGGATCAGCTGGGGTATTAAGAACAAGCTCAGTTATCGCTTTTCACAAAACAAAGAAAGTGCAAGTCGGTGCTTTACATTTTGAAAGACACGTTAGCCAGGGGTGACCCCCCCCCCCCCCCCCCTAAGCTCCATGGCGCCTTGTATATGGAGACGTGTATATTTCTTGTTTCTTTACGTAAGTAACATCGTATTCTCAATGGTAACATTCAAAAAGGTAAAAAAATATATTAATAATATCGTAAAATACATAAAAACATTGAAGGCAAACATTTTAAATTTGTAGTCTGATACCATTTATAAGTTATCTGACACCTTCCGAGATTGTTAAATATATCTCTTTAAGCCCTACAAAGCAGTTTTTGTCTTTGGCATGAGGAAACAGAAAATCTTTCGATTATTTCTTCATTAGAAATAGACTCAAGTACATCTTTTTCTGCAGGTAGAACCATGAGATTGGACAACCATGAGTCTCCCATAGCTGATCTGAGTCTATTGGTTTATTATTCAATAACAAACCATTTTAATCGCCCTTGAAAAAAAAAATGCTAACCCCCTCTGAAAATGTCATGGTTTACGTTTCAATGGGTGTAGGATCCAAATCTGCAATAAAAAATTTTCCGTCCGTCCGCCGTACGCACGATTCTCCCAAACGGCTGGAGCAAAAAATCTGAAATTTTCAGGAAAAATCCATGTTGGTCCGACAACGCCCCAATTCTTTATTCTCTCACTTAATTTAAAGTGCCCTTTAAGGGTTGTCAAATTTTTGTAAAATCCCTAAAAACCTCAAAAAAAGTCAAGGCGGCCTAGATGTGGACTTTTTTTGAAGAACTTTCCATGAGGAATCGAATGAACCCCTCCCCAGGTCCATAGCTCAAACCATTCCCGATGTGTGGCCCGATTTATGGTGCCATTTGCATCCACATTCACTACATCACTAGGTTACTGCAATCAAAACAAAAAACAACAGCGTTTTTTTTTTTTTTTTTTTTTTTTTTTAAATCCCAGTAACCTAGTGATGTAGTGAATGTGAACTCCTAAAAGGGTTAAAGCCGATACACGGGTTAAAGCATTCTGATATGCATGCTCCGTCTTACGAAATTTAAAATTTTCAAACAGACAATTTTGCCATTGTAATCGCTCTTGAAAAAAACGCTGCAAATCCTTCCACTGTGGTTTATTATTCAATTTCATTCATTTGGCTTGCAATTCATTTGGAATTTCTACTAAGCTTTGAAGTGTGCGTGTTTCACAGGTGATAGAGTGATTATTGAATTTCAAAAGGCACACAAACATGATCAACTGATCAATCCAAATAGGTATTTTGGTTGAGAACCGATTTAAGTGCTTTGTGCATATCTCCTGGAATTCAACAATCGCTATATCACCTGTGAAACATGCACACTCCAAAGCTTAGTACAAATTCTCTATACCTCTATACCTGTACGTCCCCAGACACCCCTTCCTGTGAATTCCTTTTTAGAGATACATTCTCACCAGAATTGTGCCACCCTTCCACAAATTTCACAGAGAAAGGCTGGTAAAATGTTAAGGATTTGTATAAAAATTAATTTATTGTACATGATTACCCATTCGATTATTTATGTAATAGTAGCATTAGTAATGCTGCATTACATGGCTTCATTAGGATCGTATATTGAAAATATTGCAAACCCACGCCTTCCGTTCAAGGTTCAAAACGCTTGACAGCCGATGAAGGAAACGTTAAATTGTAGTAAGCTTGCATATCTCTAAACAATTCACGTTGGACCAACAGATGAAACGTGCTGATAATATATAGGTAAATATTATCGAAAGAAATTATTCAAAATTATATGGAACACGATAATATTTTTCACGTGGGGTTTATTATTAAATTGGCTTGCGTTCATGATTTGAAATTCTAGTGGAGTGTGCGTGTTTCACAGGTGATAGAGCGATTATTGAATTTCAGGAGGCACACGAATATGATCAACTGATCAATCCAAATAGGTATTTTGGTTGAGAACAGAATTACGTGTGCCTCCTGAAATTCAATAATCGCTCTATCCCCTGTGAAACACGCACACTCCACTAGAATTTCAAATCATGAACGCAAGCCAATTTAATAATAAACCCCAGTGAAAGAATTTGCAGCGTTTTGCTTCTGCTACCTTATATCATTTAAACTGCGCTCCATATTTGCAGTTCCCTTTATACTACCCAAAGTCTCTCTTGATTTCATATCAGACCTACATCAAATTAAAGGAAATGGGCTCACTCCCATATTCGAGTTGAGGGCGCTTGGAACGGCCAGATGGGAAACTGCCAGTTATCAAGAAGGCGATAACAGAACTCGAAAAACGCAAATCTTGGCCGCATTAATCATGCCATAAATCGGGAATGGTTTGACCTACAGACCTGGGAAGGGGCTCATTCGATTCCTCATGGAAAGTTCTACAAAACAAGTCCACATTTAGGCCGCCTTGATGTTTTTTGAGGTTTTTAGGGATTTTACAAAACTTTGACAACCCTTAAATGGCACTTCAATTTGAGTTAGAAAGCTGGCTAAAGAATTGAGGCGTTGTCGGACCAACATGGATTTTTCCTGAAAATTTCAGATGTTTTGGTCCAGCCGTTTGGGAGAAATCTTGCGTACGGCGGACGGCGTACGGCGTACGGCGGACGGACGGAAAATTTTTTATTGCAGATTTGGATTCCAGACCCTTTGAAACGTAAACCATGAAATTTTCAGGGGGGTTAGAAATTTTTTTTTCGAAGCGATTACTATGGTTTATTATTGAATAATAAACCAAAATCCAGTGAAAGCGTTTGACGAAAAGCGTTTTTCATGGCGAATTTGGCTTTTACAAAGTTGTTGCATCAAAATATTGACACACACATCAAAAAGTAGACGAGATGAAGTTTCCAAAAATCACCTCAACATCAAATTTTTGTTCGAATTTCATGAAGCGACGAGCATTTGAAAATGGGGGGAGTACCGAAGAACACCCGTTTTCTAATATTTGTCTATAAATATTTTGTAATTTTGGTACGTCTGAAAGCGTTACTGTAATAAAAACCTATATTACAATATGATTCAAAACGTAAACGTACCTACCGTAAGTTTCAGCAAACGAGGTATCTAAGTCATCGCAGAGGCGGAGATCGCACTGTACTGAAGTCAGTTAATCACTCGGTCAATCATCGACCATAAAAATCATCAAGGGAAGACCTCATCTTGCATTGGATTTCCATAGATGACGAACTGACGAGAGTTTAGGTAACCTAAGAGCACGAAACGTTAGGTGTGATTTGGGCTTCGCCTACCAATACAACTAAACTAAGCAATTTAAGTCGTTAAAACATCAAACTAGGTTTTAAAACTGACTTTCTTTTTATAGCCAGAATTGTTGTGCGTAGGCTTATTTACAAACAATTGTTGGAAACCAAAGTCCATGGCAAAACGTTTCTACAATACGCAATAAACACAAAAATAATGCAGACGCCAACCAACCCACCTCTGAATACGACACAAGAGGTTCGTTCGTAGTACAGTTCCAGAACTTGAGCTTTATGCATTCGCAGTGCAGGTGTTCCGAGTTCTGACTCCAGGTTCGCTGTTCGCAGTAACTTTTTGGAGTAGTTCCGGACTAGTTCGGAACACCCTTTTCGAGTTCGGGATTTTTTCTCGAACTCGAGACAGCTACTGAAGAGCGCTCTGGTGAGAGATGGTGGAAGCTATTATCAGAGCGCAACTTTCACATTGTAGCTTATCATTTAGAGCAGTGGTTCCCAACCTTTTTTCCTCGAGGACCACAAGATCTATAAGAAAACGTCTGCGGACCACATGATTTTACAACTAGGTAAATTAAATTGAGAACTAGAGAAATATATTTTAAATTCTTTAATATACATTGTATTAAGAGTAAGTAATTAGAAAAAAACATAGTAATAGTCTTAATATAGTTAAAGAAACATTATAAATCTATTGTAAAACGCTTACAAAATATAACACTAAGTCTCTTAGTGACTTCCTTGGTTTTGCATTTTACTGGCAAGATCTTCGATATTTGGCTTTAAAGAGGTCAAACTCAACCTGAATGGAGCATCCAATTTCAACAAACTGTTACGATGCTTATTCTTAATAACATTTAGTGTTGAAAATGATGTTTCACAAAGATATGTAGAATTGAAAGGAAATAGAATTTTCAAGGCTTTTTGGCTGAGGGTTTGGTACTCATCAAGTAACTTGATCCAAAAGCTTGCAATATTGTCACATTGCATTTTGACAACCTCAAGCTGAGGATCAGAAGATATCTCAATAAGTTCTTCCTGTTCATTAAGTGTAAGATCAATATCCTTGAGTGGTAAAAAAGGATTTGCCACCCACAAGTTTTTAGAACTGACGTCAGAACTGGCAGGGAAATAGTTGTCAAAATACCCTTGAAGCGATGCTATGTAAGCCTTTACCAAAGATGACAGCTGTTCTTTATTTAAGTATATTCATACCTTCCGTTTCTATTATAAACTCAGAAAACAGATTAAACATAGCAAAAGATCCTTTCTCTACTTCAGTTTGCCATAACTGTCACTCCACGCCTAACATCAGAAATAAAAACAGCATTACTCATGTGGCATACTTTCATAACAAACGTATCTCCGAGGATTATTGTCTCATTATATAGCCAGTAAAAACATTGTTATGCTCGTATTGATTAAAAAACCGTGAATTATAAGACGTACTCTGTAAACTCGGCGCGGACCACAAGTGGTCCGCGGACCACGGGTTGGGAACCACTGATTTAGAGGTTTCTCTTGTTTGGTTTTTCATGAATTACCTACTGGAATTTATTCTTGAATTGAGCTTAAATGATGTGGAGTCGATCTGAAGACTCAGATAGCGACGACGAACTGATGGTTAGCGACTTGGACCTGTCAGAAGATGACGGCGAAGATTTGGAGTTGTTTTTAGGGACGACGAGGCTTTGGCCTAAAAACGAGGGGTTCACTAAAAGTCAAGTAGTTCACCCCTATGCTCTGGGGTTCTTTAGCATCAACTAGACAATTATAAGTAAAGGTAAGCTCCTTAAGGGAGTGTCTCATCAAGATGTGCTGTGAAGCAGCCTGAGTGCACCTAGTGCTTAATAGTTCTCTGTGAACCATGAGTAACTCATGATGAGTTCACACCCTGAAGGGGTTGTCAAAAAGGAAAAGCTGGACCAAGATACAAGAAATGCAGCAGGGTTATGGAAGGTTAGTGGTACTTTACCGTAACAGGCTATCATAAGTTCTTGGGCGGTCTTAGTGATAAACGTGGTCGCAATCTTGGGGGGTGGATTTTAGAGTCACTATCTCGGGACGTTATATAACTTGCACTGACCATGCACACAAGTTGACCTCTGAAAAGTACTCCAATCTTGACAGTTCACTTCAACGACTTCCCTCCAAAACAGGATAACACTGAGCATGAAGGCTGTTAACTGGTCTATGGCAGAGAAATGACCTGGGACGCTAAGCTGCCCATAACCCCCACCCTGGGACCATCTCCCACCCCTTATCTTGCCTCTCCAGACAAGGGGAACAGGGCTTTCATCCCAGAACCTCCAGAGCCACCCTGTTTGCCTGCAGCGCCCTTTTTCTCCGCAGCGTCCATCTTCTCAATTTTACCTTTCCACCCAGATTTTAAGGGTGGAGGGGCAACTGGGGCCTTACACAAGGTACCCAGCTACATTGTAAATATGAGGGAGCAGTTATAACAGCTTCAAGCTTAAGAGAGAGTGGTCCAAGCAGAGCAAATGACTCCTGTGAACTTGGGGCTAAATTTTAAAACAGCAGAGTAGGTAAACACTCTCAACGCGGTAACTGAAAACAGATGGATACTGCCTCTCCGTGGAACTGCCTGTGGTGAACAGCTCCCAAAAAAGGTTAAGACAGCGGACAGTGGCTTGAAACCTCTCAATTTGAGAGTGGCGCCATCTATTGGATTGACAGGAAGGTAAAGATGTGATTTTCCCACCAACTGACACTTCAAATGGAGGTTTCACAATTTTACGGGCCTTGAAGGTCAAGGGACCACCTCTGAAGCCCAGTCTACTCGAGTAGGAGGGAAGAATGAGCGGAGAACAGAGTGACGGAATCTCTAGAGAGTATCTGTATATCTCCCCATGGGCTGGTCTGGACTTAATTATACGGGTGTTCTGACCCCCGTATGGGATTTCCAATCCCTTCCACTGCAACTGCTGAAAACTATATTGAATCCTCGACTCTTGGGTCATCCTTCTTCAGTTCATTGTTAACCACATGTTATATTATAATTGTTGAGATTTCTCCCAACAGGTCAAGCTTGCTTTTGATCCCTACATTAGTATATCTAGGTACACTAGAGCAAGGATACACAATGTAATGTGAAACGAGCGATAAATTTTCAAGACTTTATTTTCATAATAGGAAGCATTGGTTACCTCACTTCATGCTAATAACGTAACGTAGGTTTCTAAAACTGGTGCCTACGAAACAACGAGAAGAAATAATACATTTACGTTCTTATAATGTAAGTGAACTCATAGGAAGTTCAAATGATTTCGCTAAGTCAGCGTTTCAATACAACCAATTTCGTTTACTTGGAATATTCTGGTAACAAATGAAAACCAAATATCAACAAGTACATCACATCAATATGACTTCAAAACTAAAAGTAAAGTCTACCACGACCGAATAGTAATAAATGCAAGTCATGAAGAGAGTATTAAACAAACCACTATCACATTACAAGAACCTACTGAAATTGTTTTATAATAATCTTTATATTAAATACGCTATAATAACTGAACTAACGTGTACCCATTGTTTCTTACCTAATAATGCAATATATGATCATTTCAAGGTGGATATATGTCTGTTTAACCAGAGTTTATTGTAGGGAGGGAGGGATTTTCTAGTTTATTTGAATGCATTGGACATATATGCAAGTTACCACCGCTTTTAAATTGTATTTTATTTCGGTATTTGGTGGCTAATTTTAAAATTCAAAACTAGGAAGTAAACTGCTTATTGGGGTGAATAAGTGGACTGTATTGATTTGATGGTTTCTTAGGTTGGTGGTTCAGGCTTTAGAATCTTGTAGAGAATCCCCAGGGTTTAACAGGTGAGTTGGAATGGGCCCAAATGAATATTTTCCGTGAATAAATGGATGAAAACCCCGAAATTTGGAACTTTGGGGAGGTTTAACATGTACAATATAGTAATAAGATACAAAGGAGAATGAAGGGAGAGAATGAGGATTCTGACCTGATCCACGTGCAGTGTCTCTTGTCGCTAGGGGTCCCAGCAGACAAACCATCTTTGAAAAGGTTCAAAATAATGCAGGAGCCCAAGTGCAGAGGGTTTTCCACTGAGGAATCCTTGGTCGTAGGAATTGGATAACGTGCCCTTTAAATGTAAACGTGGGGTAGTCAATATGGCGGAGGGATGGAAGTGTCCTCATGAAGGAATAGGAATAATTGAAGAACAAGGGGTAGAGAGGGGTTGACATGCAACCCAAACCAAATTTCCCTCAATGCTCCCAACTTATACAACCAAGGATCTCCACCTATTCATCTGTATTGAACACTACTTCATTTTCTGAAGCTAGTAACTGATAGTAGAAGGATTTCCTACCTAGGTTTGACTGATTAACCTTTTAGCGCCGGGGTCCGCATTTATACAGACCGACCTTGAATCACCTCCCTGCCGGGCTCCGCATATATACAGTTTGGTTTTCGTTTTGCTATGACGTCACTCCTTTCCTATTTCCTCCCTTCATTTTTGGCTTTTTGGACTCGGAGCGGTAGTTTGAAGACTTTGAACTGTGTTTACAATGAACGTTCGGCATTACTGGGTAGGGGGAGGTGGGGTTTTACCCTTCTCCAAGAAGCTCCAGTACCGCTTGCGCTTTCGTACGAGTCTGCCTTCTATTATTCTACCTGCATTATTTTCTTTTTAAAGTCTCGAAGAAATCGCCGTGCTTTCACGGACGAGGAAATTATTGAACCAGTAACAGATCCTAACAGTGAAGAAGTGTTCAGTGATTTTTCTGACGAGGAAGAAGGCGTAGAACTTGTCGATGGATTTTTTCAAGATTTTGCAGCTGATTGTGATATATCGGTGAGTGACTTGAACAATCCATCAACTTCTCTGGCCCAACCTTCAACACAACTTGTATATAATTTTGTTCCCGAATTAGAAAATTTTTTTGACGACGATATTGCCATTGTGGGAGATTTGGCCACCCATCCCGTCACACCAATCGCACCGCAAATTTGTACTCGCCCACTGGTTTTCAAAAATTTCAAAATGGAAACCTAAAAACGAATAAAGAAAGATAGGCGGTACGGAATAGTGCAAAAACGCAAAATAAGTCAGGACAGAGGAGATGTCTGGGTCAGAGAAGGACATTTAAACTCAGGCCAGGGGAGCATTTAAATGCAGGCGCAAAAGGGTTAAAGAGTTCTCGCATAACATGGTGAGTAGGCACCGTGACCATAAATCTAGGGAAACATAACAGATGCTAACTTAGCATGGTGCCCACCATCGGCTTACTGCCCTGTCATGTGAACACCCTTTTCCCTGCTATTGCTCCTCACACCCTTAATGGTAGGGGTGGTCCGTGTTAAAGATTCTTAGCGCAGTTCCACAGTAATCGGAAGCCATTTGGACACATTTGTGGCATCTTCAGTCACCTTAGGATCATGTGACAACACTGTGCGGTACTTTTCGCGTGATGCTAGAACTCTCAATTTTTGCACCCCATAAAACGGTCTATCCAATATTAATCTTTGGGTACTACATAGTACCGTATAGTTAAGTATACAAGGAAGAAATGAAATTGTTAAGTTTAAAGGACTTTTCAAACAGCAGTATTTGCGATCTCCAAACAGAGTAAAATAGCCCTCGACATTAAATATGCTTTTGACTTAATCGACAATAGATTACGTAGCAACTAAAATTTGATCCACCTTTAGTTTCGTTTGGATTATATGTAAATTCAAAAAATTACATACTTCCATCTCCTGATGATCATTATTACCATATAATCACTAAATAAATTGAATGAATTCGAATTGATAAGAAGTATGAACAACATTCATATCATAAAGTGGATACATAAGTTCAGACTTTGCTAAAACGTGTTTACTTAAAGCAGTTTTACAAATTCAAATATCATTAGTCTAGTTAAGTACTAATATGAAATAAAGTTTAAATTAAGTGAATAACAAGGTTCGAAGTCAAGTGCACATGACACTATGAAATAGAAAAATGCTCAATCATAAAATTTGCTTTACTTTCCTTTGTTTTGGTATATGAATCCTATCGCCTTCGAATAAATGGTAACCACTACAGTAGGCAGTGTCTACAAGTGAAACCTAGATACGCTGACAATACACCGGAATTTCTGATTTTATACTACCTACTAGTTTAATGGTCCTGCTACGCAGGTTAAATAACACAATGAGGGAGTATAATAACAATATGCAAAGTCAAAAAATCGTATATCCCAAATCCCCGAGGAGAGGACCACGTTGCTTGCCCTGGGAGACGCTTCCCCCTGCTGGGGCCCTCCTTCCTCCACTGGCTGGTCAGGGGGAGAATTCCACCCGCCCAGCGTTACCACCCCCTGAAAAGTGGATATACTCTGATAAGCTCGTCTTTATATAGTGTGATGATGCCTAAAAGGGCAACCACACCACGGTATTCAACGTCTCATTGATCCTCTTGATCAGGGGTCTCCAAACTATTTCCCCCAAACCGTATCATAATGTGGAAGTGGTGGGGCAGGGCAACAGGTCTGGGGGCTAGTCCTCCCGCAGAAAATAGTGAACTGAAAACAGTGTCTTTAAGCAGTCCTAGACGAGTTTGACAAATACAAAATTAGGCCTAATATAGGTCACGTGGCTGACGGTTCTTTCTGTTCTGGCGATAGCGTAATTTTTTCCATTGGCGTCTTCCGGCCGGACCAAATCCTTCCAAAGACCATAGTTGGGAGACCCCTGCTCTTGATCATGAGAATACAAGGAAGCTTTTTTGCTACACCCGTTTGAAGGCGATTTGATTTATTTTATTTCTGTACACCACCAACGTTGAGCTAGTGTCTATTCCATAGATTGTGCACTGCAGTAATATAGGAAGATAGAAGAATTGGTCACACACATACACAAAAAAAAAAAACATTTTGTTGATTCTTAAAAATATAAACTAAATCACATTGAAAGACACGGAAATAAGCTTGATATAAGTAGATACGTTTCATAAGTCATCAAGACAGTCTCTGCTTTACAAAAATATAAGTGCGCACCTCAAATTTTTACCAGTAATTCATACTATACCGGGCATATTCGAACAAATATAGTTAACAAGAGTTCCTAAAGGTGAATTTTTATGGTATGGCGATCACACTGATAACTGATTAAGATAGTTAACATATAACATACCTACGATAATATTATGAGCAAGAGCACAATGGTGACTGCATTCGGATGATGAATATTTGAGAATCTGAGTTGGAACGATGGAATTAATGTTTTGATGTTACAACAAACTAATTTTAGGTAGTTTGATCTCCTCTGTAATAACATGAAGTAGATATCAACCCATGTGAGTACGCAAAAACCTAGACTTCAGTTGATTTCGATTGAGGAAGAGCCAGGAGCATGTAAGGAAAGAAATGATGAAAAAAATCCTAAACCAATCCTTTTAATGTTCAGGTTAGTTGGACATATAGGTTAGAATCAGTGATCAGACAGAACCTTTCCCTATGTGTTTTGCTATTGAAACCAGCATTGATGTTAAAATGTCTAAGCCTACAAAAAATTACCACTATCCACTGGATTCGAACTCACAACCTCCTGTATCTTAGTCAAGTGCTGTAACTCATAGCTATGAACAATCGTCGAGTTCTGGAATTAGCCTTCTACCTGTTATCAACCAGTAGCTTCATCTGATGTTCACTAGGCAGCGCTCAGACTGTTCCATAACTTGCTTCCTTTAGATGTTCCAGTCAGGAGGAGGAAAGCCCTCGGCACACCGTGTATTCTGATAAGCGCTCAACATTTTTCACCTCTTGAAGTCTGACTGTTGGTATTTGCCTGCCCTGAAGGACATCATGCGAGGACCAAAAGAATATTTCGTAATTGTTTCAAGTTTGAGGACAATTTAATGTTAGTAACTTTTAAAAAGTTGCCCTATAAGGGGGAATTGTCAGGAAAATGAGGTCTTCTGACATAAAAAAAATAGCCGTTTCATCAGCCAGGCTCAGCAATTGACAGACCGTGAAAATCAACTACTTCCTTAGTTAGTTTGTCCGTCAGTGAACTCATATTTTCCTATAAATTTATCGTGTTAAGTGTCAAATGTAAAAAAAAAGTATCTTTAGCTCAACTTGGCAATACAATTTTCTCTACATGTTCACGATTTTCTTTTCCTTTTCAGATCATTCATGAGTTAGCTTCATAGTCGAACTGTTCTAGACAAATATGTAAACGCCAATACTGTAAATTTTCACCATTATTCAAGACACACTTTAGGAACTCTCTGATACTAGGCCACATTTCTTTAATTTACTGAAAATTACTTAGCGCTTGTGCAAAGCTTGCATTTAAGATAAATTGCATTGCATAGTAAACCAAGCAATAGCTAAGCAGACTTAAGACTTACATAATCACTCTTTGACACAGAGTTACGATTAATAATAAACCAATACAATTGTCCCCGTTCAAATGGATACATACGGATTTAATGAAATGTAATCACATCTGTGTACTACGAACTAACCTAAATCTCCAGTGTGTACTTAGATATACTACAACCGAGTAAACTTTAAACCATCACGAAATATTACAATTTCTTCAGTTAACATAACAGCAATATAAATATATAAATTAAAATTCAAAATTGATGGATTTAAAGCTTGTATTCCCAGTCAACTCAATTTGGTCAACTTTAACATTATCACCAGAAATAGAGAGAAAAAAGTTTGAAAAAATTAAAATTCTTACGTCAAGTACGGTAACTTTTAATCATGAACACAGTAATTTCTACCTGGGATTCATGATAGTATGGTTAAGATATGCAAATAGGTGCGTACAGCATTGTGTCAGAACGTTGAGAAAATTGTAATAATTGATATTATTTTATCAATGCTATATCATTTAAAGATTTAAAAGGATATTTTATGGGGGAGACGAAAAACATTCTCAGGTACTAATTGGATACATGAGTTCATGTAATCCCAACTTTGCGAGAGTTACGGGAGCTGAAGGTCACAAGTTTTTGCCTAGAATTTTTCACAATGGTGACTAAAATAAGACTACTTAAAAAAAAGGGAGAATTCCCTATTAAATTACACTGGTGAGGGGAGCTCTCCCTAAAATTTATCCTAGTTACATCAATATACAATGGATTTTACGGTATATGCTGAGGAAGAATTACGATATTTTTTCGAGTTACCAACAATTCTGCTTTCTACTGAAGAAATTGTCCACAGAGGCTGTTGACATAGTTAAAACTACACATAAAAATATACTTATCACAACTCTTCTCAACTTTTTCTAGATGAATACCGAGATAATTATTCTAATAAGATAACGCTATGGTATGACTAATGTTCAATATAAAATAATATTTAATGAACGAGAAAGCAATTTGTTTCATCAATTTTATCTAAATTATCGTAATACAGTAAGCCATGACCTAGAATATACCAACATTAGGGCACGGAATCAATACCATTTACCGATCTGACTGATCATACACTTAATCCGACACTGCAACAAAACCCAATATACTTGTAAATATGTAATAACAGTTTTTTTTTAAACAGGGAGAGGCAGGCAGCACTAGGATTAAAAAATAAATACAGGTAGGCACATATAAAAATAAAATGAAAATAAAGAGGTGTCGTAATTTGCACCGGACCTCTTATATTTTATATATCTCCATTCAGAAGAACTGTAAGTTAGGCCTAGTTTATTTTGTTAGATTTATATTTGAGATCGAATGATTCAGGAATTTATTCAATTCATCTGCATCAAATTCTTTTTATTCAATTTCTCTAAACCTAAATTTCTCAAACGCCTTTTTTGGCTTTAATTTTCTTCGTCGCACAAGCAATAATTTAACGCTATCTCACGGATGACATAAGGGATTTTCCAACCGACCTGCTACGAGCAGGTTCGGGGCATGGCAGTGTAGGGCACTTGCTGCTCGGGACCACTGCGGTGTACACACGGAACTACACTGGGTTGGAAAATGAAATGAAAGTCCTAGAGCAACCTTACGGGAGTATAACCCTCGAACGTGAAACCTTCCTCATCTTGCGCGGCTTCTGTCAAATGTTCCTTGATTTTCACTTAAGCTAGTCTCTTGGTGTTATTATACTGTTAAATGCACTGTTACCTGAAATGGCCGTAAAAATCGTTGGCTTCATACTGTTCGACAATTCTTTCGAAATACAATCTATTTCTGAGAACTTTTCGATCAATTAGCTCCTGGGCTACAATGTCTAGGAACTCAGAGTCCGACCAAGAACTTTCGCTCGAGGATGAGGACGAAATATCTCCAATTAATTCCAGAAACTCCATCGAAAATAAGCAGGAATAAGTAGGAAACAACCGCACGAAAACGAAAAATGGAATGAGGAAGGTTAGACTTTTGAAGAGGTTACCCTAGGTTTCCTGCTCGGAGCAAGTTACTCCGACCTCAGGCTGGAGTACCCTGGAGGAGTCCCAAGCAAGTTCCCCGGCTGGTTGGAATTTAGTGCAAGTTGCCCCAAAGTTACACTGGCGGCGGTTGGAAAACGCCTCATCCTGCTCCCTCATTAGTGCGCCTGCGCTCTTCCACTGGTGTAGCTCAGAGCAAGCGGTTGGAAAATCCCTATAATGAACAATAGATATAAGTAGTAAATTGGCGGGCAATGTTTGTCCAGGGAATGAGGTTTAATAGGTAAAATGTATTCAAGATCGATAATAGAGAATTATAAAAATATAAGGAGTGTTTAGGTTGCATATTGAGATGAGATGAAAAGTAGAAAAGAGATTAAGGAAAATAGATGATTCGTTTCGCAAGGAGTTCATGGGTCTACACATAATTTTTTAATGAAGTCGTGAAAAAAAATGAATTACACATTCAATGAGATCTACACGGTAAAAACTTCAATGCAATAGCACAACCAGATCCCTTTGTCTCGGCAGCCTTCAGATAAAATGTGGCATTTGGTGTAGTTTAAAACTTTTCTCGATCATTTGAAGCACTGTGTGACGGGACATTGGAGGAGTCTCTAGCGCGTTTCATTACTATGACGAATAACCTTCCAAATATGACATCTCATGGGGTTTCCTCACCTTTCGAGTGGGATCACTTTCCACAAATTGTTCTTGTGACTGTTTCATTCGGGAAGACCCTATGTATTTTTTAGTAATTTGACATTAAAAGTCCTAGAGCACCTCAAACGGTGCAAGATTGAATGAATAGCGTTAGGTGTAGCGATGAACCGTTTCTCAAGCGATTATCTGACATGTTTTGCGTGCCCTCAACTAAACAAAACATCACAAGCTACTGAATTTGGTGTTGAGAAAAAGGGAGCTAGTGTACACAGTTTTATTTGAAAAAATATAGCAAAACATTTAGAACCATTGGGATTTTACCCTTGGTTTTACTCCATTTCAAAATGATTTCATTGATCTAATGCAATAATTTATGTTTGAATGTGTAATTGTGACCATAGAACTCCAAGCGTACAAGTTCACCAGTGAGATACGCCACCGAAACAGTCTCTGATTTTGAAATAACAAGTATTCAGTGAGTTCATAATGATTTTATTCATTTTTTAAATAGCATATTTCCTTAAATGCTCTTTTCGTTTTGATAATGGTTAGGGCGATAAACCGTTTGTTGTGAAATGTTATTCGAGGTAGAAATCTCTCAAACTCCTCATTCTAAACAAGTCATTTTCTAAAAATATAAACCAGTTCTCTTTTCATTTAGGGAAAATTTTATATATTAAACAACAATTTAATTACTATTCATGATTTTTACGCCAAATATATAGTATCCGTAAATTTCATCTGTTAGTATGGAATTTCAAGTTAACAGAGGAAAGATTCTTTCTCTGTTGTGTATACAATTTATGGAGTTGTATTATGCGAGTCAGGTATTAGTAAAAGGAAGAAGTTGGTTGGTTTCCGCCGTGTGCTACAATGTTTCAACGTTGAGTTTGTGGTAAATGTGGTTGGGCTTCTGTTTGGTCCAGTAGACAGACGTGAGTGCGAGGACCAGGAACACGATGAGAGTAGAGGTAACCATAGCTGGAAAAAGAAACCGTGGGGTTAGTAATAATAATAATAATAATGACACAATGCGACTAAGGTGGATCGGTGAAACATGGGACCTGAGGTTCAAATTCATGCATCGTTTTCATAAATACGAAAGGCACAATCTATGCAGCACGTAGTCACCAAATTAGAGTAAAAGACTTGCACTGCTAGTATACAAGATGCCTCGCTCAGAGACACTCTTGTGATTTGGACTAGAACCAACAATTACTATTCGAACCTTTATAAAAACCCAACAACTCATGGAAAGCAAACACCCTCAACATTTTCAATCCCAGAAAAAAATCCTAAGAGAAAAATAAAGCGTAGATACTCGAATTTTGAATATCAATAGAGAGTTCCTAGAGATCTGCCAACACCGATACAAATCCGTATTGCAATACGAACGCGCGACTGCGCATGCGCCGCCAATACGATTAATACGATTGCAATACGACGGTGGTATCTTTACAGAATACGTATCTTTTGTCCTTATCGCAAAGTAACCTGCCATTGGGGTAACCTAGTTGTAAACCGCTTCGCATCAACATTTTCAACATTTCTACCTAAAAATTTGATTTCTGAAATTGCTAAATTGAAATTTCATGCCAAGAGAGAGCAGAATTTTCATTTTGATTCAACATCATTTTATTAGGTACTTTACAGTTTAAGAAAACACTAAGATTTCGATATTTAGTATCTACGAACTAACAACTTGTTTTGAGTGAGCCTCTCGCCAACTGTGCGAGTTTTTAAAGAGCCTAACAGCTTCATTTAGGAATTCGCTATTATAAAAACTGTCTAACTGCAACCCCAGAATCCCTGCTGTACATTCCTTTTCTGGAGTATGTACTTCCCAAGTCGCTAAGTAAGAAGTTACAAACAAATCAATTTTGATTCCAAGCGTACTTATCTGTCGTAACTTCTGCGGGAATTTGAAGGAGCCTCTGGAGTAAATGTACATGTTCTCTATTAAATCGGAACGAAAATAGTACATCATCCTCGCTCATGTCATCCAGGGAAAATCTCCCATAGAGCAGGCTTAATCGTCGAGGTGCTTCCCTTACACTCTCCCGCTCCAAATACGTTCGAAAAATCAACAGCAACTCCTCAGTTGAAATCAATCCGTTAACATAATATTCAAAAAAGTCTTCCACCCCCTGCATTTTTGGTTAAAAAAAAAAAACAAAAAAAAAAAACGAAAGAACGAGTGATCTTGTAAAGCATCAAAAAGACTGCTCGTTTTCTTATAGTGACGTGAAAGCAAAACGTACGTGACTCTCAGATACGGATCAGAGATACCACTAGTTCAGCTGAGTTGGTGGTAACGCCACCATTTTTGCTAACCAGAGCTGTGCTCGCCCTAGATACCACCACCGACTAGATACGATACCACGGTGTCCAAATCTCCTAGGAACTCTCTAATGACAGGAGATGAACTTACGTTCAAAATTGCATCTCCAAGAACTGACTAACACATAGACATATTCTATGGTTTACCTTTTTCTTTCATGAATACCTAGTTCATCCTACAAAGTAATGTCAGTTTCATTATCGTGTTCTTTTCTCAGACCCCTTGACTAAGTTGTTATGGACATGAAAACACCTAACATCAACCAGGTGGCTGGGAAAGGTGATGGAAGCTAAACAGGGAAAGCCACTCAGCATCGTGGAGGATGATGGTAGGGGGGGGGGGGGGATGGTTTGTGTTGCTGTCCTTGAGTTTATATCAAAGTTGATTACAGACGTACCGTATATATCGTTTTAATTAATTTGCTATATGGAGTTACCTGCTTCTTTTCATTTTCTTTATACTGTGTTGTGTTTGTGCACAACATATTTGGCGCAGTCAGCAGAAGCCAGAATAATACGAAATATCGATTAATTAAATTCCTCTTGATCCAACAGACATCACATTACATTCCCTGACATAGCTAACTTTCACTTCCTCACTCAATTGAGTCAAAACACATTGTGATAATGACCTTGATGACAGCTCAACTTCCCCACAACTTACATCTGCTGATCCAGCAGTCTGCAGTTTCACTTTGTCATATCATCCAACCTCAAACCAGCCGAGATGACTAGCATTTGACTCTTGAGGATTGTTTTATTCAAGGAAAACAACCCACAGTTGAAGAGGTTTGATTAAATCAGCCCCATAACTCAACCAATTGTAGTTTTGCAACTAAAGAGAAATGTCCCCTAAGTAGTAAGGACACAAGTCAGAACTCTGTCAGAGGTATCAAATATTTTCGGGCTATAACAAAATCACAAACAGCTTCTTGGTGTCAGTTATATAATCTCAGTTAGTTCCAATAGAAGCTTTTGTACATTGATGGAAATATTGGTATTTTTGCGCATATTTTTTAGACTACTTGATACTGATTCCAGGCTTACTCCAGAACTCCTGCTGACAACAAAACCATGTTAAGGCACACATGGAGTGAACTGTGCTTGCAGAAACTGTGAACTTTAATTGTTACCCGTTTTGCTTTCAATTCTGTTCATAGGTGGCAAAAAGCTTCGTTTTCACTTTCCATTTGCCTCAGTGTGTGCATGTTTTGAGAGTGTTAATGGTCCGCTAAGGGTTTCATAGCTCAGGAGTCTATACTCCACATACTCATTTCAAAAGATCTATACGATCATGTGCAACACCCAACTTTGCAGACGTTTCCCCCTTTTTCAAGTTTTCTTCTGGATCTTTCTTCCAAGATTTTTCTTCTAATTACCAACTCTACTATATTTATTATCAAGGCCAGGTTTAACTATTTCTATCTATGGGATGGACCTTAAAACTCAGGTTCTCGGCGTCTTTGACACATATTTGGGTCTTGTGCACATAATTTTATTGACATTACTGGTTGATTGTTCAGTGCATGCGAGTATGCTACTAAGTCAGCGAGTGACAAGATTGATAATTGAACGGGAGATTATGCATACTTAGGTATTGATACGTATGGATAATAATTGTGTGTTAGGTTTCTAAAGAGGTATCTTTGCCATGCAAGTATATTAGGTATGTGGACTCAGAAATTGAATAATTCCATATGTACTAGACGACTTAGCATTGAAAATTATAAAATGGACTTTCAAACAACGATCCACTGTGGCAAAACATTTATTCCCATTTCCATTGAAATTGGCTGCATCTAATTGAGCAACAACACAATTCATTTGGCGTGCGCATAACAGGAACAATTTGAAGAAGCAGTTAATGAATAAACTCCACCATGAATGACTGACAGAATTGTGTAGGGATCCTTATTCCCTAAATCATAAGCTTTTGACTAGAATTGGCCTGTAAAAGAAGGTTTGAGATTGTTGTACTGCTAAGGATTTCTCCAGAAATAAAGACTCAATTCCAGTCACAGCTCCAGACGTAATAACGGCGTACTGGCTACAATTTTGCCAATCTGAGAGGTCAAAAATGAGAACGAAGAAGTTGATACTTAGAGTTATCTGGTATAATACTTCAGAAGTTCAGAGATGTTGAAAACAGCGTTAATCCTCGACATGGACATTTTGATAACTTCAATACGTAACACGAAGAGGCGTGAACAGCAGTCGCTTGTTATTTTCGTGGGCAGATGACGATCTTTAAATAAACTTTTCACCACTTCTATACCTCTTAGGTAAACAATAAAAGATATTTTAATTGTTTTTATCCACATTTTCAGCTTGTAATGAATACTCTAGTTTCAGTTATTAGTGACTAGTTCACTAGTCAAAAAAGAAATTCTCCATCAAACAAAAACAACATCAAAATTTTATCGTCATCATTGCCTATCTAGTAAATCGTCAAAAATGCAACCTCGTTTTTCCCAGGTCATAGATGCGTTTACACGACAGTTTAATGTTTGAAGGACCGGCAAAAATAACGATGGTTTCAGAAACATCTTTCAACACGTGTCAAACGCTCTTGAAGGTGTAATAAAATATTTTTAAAAAAACCCTAATATTAAGCTTTTGAACAAAGACGTTTATACAATTTTGTAACAACTATAAAACTCATTCGTTACCGGCCCTACAACCACGCCTCGTTTCATTTCATTACAAGAAATTTGTTTGTTGACATCATTGCATAGTTGCAGCACACTCAAGTGGCAAAAAAGACGATTAATGTACAAATTTTACTTTAAATTTCACGCAGAATACGAATTTGTTATAATAAATAGCGGTTATCTAAGAGATAACAAAATTAGTGGGCAAAAAACGCATTTTTGCGTTGCGCACAAGCGTGAATGTCGAATTTGAATAATACGCACCACAAAACAGAAAACCACAAGATTTCAGGAGAATACCACTAAGGTAACGGTACCGGTATTGGCCACAGTTAAGAATTTTTTTCTTTAGTTTTGACAATTGTGGGCCAACAGTAGTACTGACTTTCTCCAGGACTCATTTCTAACATATCCATTGCCTAAAACTATCAAAAGAACAAATTTTTTATTAATTTTTTCTCACACCTTTATTTTATCTAGTAGTGGCCACATCAAATTACGAAAAACGTGCATGTCTCAGTAGTGGCCACTTGACATTTTGCCCTCCTTACGTGTTTAATATCATTCAATTCAATACCAGATGAACAAAATTGATTCTATCCAGTAGAAGCTCTAGGATACAGCCCAACAAACGAGGAAACTAGGGACGGTCATATTGAGAAGTTTGAATGCTCTGCGCACTACGTTCACTGACTACAAATGACAGAGCTGTACCTCCTGCAAAAACTAGGAGACCGGGAACAAGATTTTTAAAATGGAGAACTACCGGTGCCGTTACCTTACTCGATGTATGACCTCCCAGATTGGCAAAATAATATTGTATGGCGGTCCACCACTATTCAGATGGCAGGTGAATTTACGGTGGAAGCCCAAGACATGTGACAAGAGAAACCGATAAACCATCAACAATTGAAGAACGAGACAGGCCCCCCACCCAGACAATACTCCAACATTTTCCTGGTTTAAATATAATTAAAATTCCGTACGTGTTCCTTCACGAAACGGTCTGTTGAGAAGTTATTTTATTAATGAGTAAGGCATCCTTTATGCGCTGACGCTCTGAAATTAAGATAATCAAATTAACAAAACATAATTACTAGATAGGTTAGACATAGATACATGGAAAATTATCGCTAAACGAAACTATGAGGATTATTTATAAGTTTCATGGGTTATTTATTTTATAGTTTTAAAGGTGGATTCACACTCGCAGGAGCGGGAACGTCAGATCACGTTTGGTGAGGGGCGCGTCAAGATTGCTTCTATGGATGATCCCCACTCAAGCAGGGTTCACATCCATCCGGCAAGCTATCCAGAAAGTGAATACGAGCTGCTGATTGGTTGGACATCAGCTGGGGAGGGGGAATATGTTTTCTGGACAGGTACTTTTGAAGCAAACTGTACGCATCAGATTTTTCAAATATTTGTTGTTCCGGATTGCGCAGTTCACTACTGGGCATACAGAATGGCGTCTGAAACCGAAACAGCTGTGAGAGCATGGGAAACGAGTTGTTGGCTCGTGCGCGGCTGATTCCCCTCCATCCCCTCCACTGCTTTTCACTAGTTTCCCCTATCCGTATTTCCAAGGGTTCCGGATGGATCTGAACCCTGCTTCACGGGCGCGGTACCGTCAAGATCAAATCTTCCTCACGTCAGGTAGCTTGGCGAGTGATCAAAACCTGAAGTGATCTTCCCCCTCCCCCTTGACAGAACGGAAAAATGTGAATCACGAAGTCAAATCTCGTCTAATTTTAGCTTCTGATTTGCTGATTTCGTTGCAATTTGTTCCTTTTTTAGTCTTTTCTAATGAGTGATGAAACGTTGTTTGAGTGCGTTAGGGAAAAACGATTTCTGTACGATTTTTTCCATCCAGTGTACTCGGTAAAGAAATAATACTTATTCAGATTGGAATAACTGGGAATATTTAATAAGAACAAACTCGCAGTTGAACAAATTAGACGAACTGCTTTATTTTTTAGGGAGGGAGTGCAACCAACCTACACTCTAGCGGAAGACCAATGAACTAACCTCATCAGCTTGTTATTTCTACACTCGGACGTGCAGAGAAAATCAAGGGAATGGCAGCAAATAGGGCAAACACTCAAATAATTTAAGGAAGGTTGTAATATATTTGTTATCCAGTTGCATTGGTAATATACCTACCTATCAGTAGGTATAAATACCTACTGTATTTCAAAAGTATAAGTAGTTGTGTCAAAAGTAGGTTGAATACCTACCTAATTGGGTAGGTATTCAATGATAAAAGTAGTAAGTATTTACCAGAAGTAGGAAGTAGGTGTAAAATAATACATAATAACATTTTTGGTGATTAATAATAGGTGATGTTGCGTGTTACATAAAAACATTACACTAACTTCACATTGGTAGGTCCTTTTTTCTTAATACTTAATACTTTCTCAATACAGAACTCTAAATGAAGTATGCCGGATCGATTTTATACCAATTCTAGCGATTGTATACCAATTTTTGTTCATCTCGGATCGCGCCACTTCAGCCTGCCCTGACGTGATCTGACCTTGCAGTGCGAATGGGTGGCCCCTTGACGTGAATCTGACCTGACTGTGGTCTGACGTTCCCGCTACCGCGAGTGTGAATCCACCTTAAGTATGATAGTTTTATAAGAAGGTAAATGAATCATTTACCTCTGATATTTACACTGTTAGACTTCACCAGGGCACCCATCAACTCTTACCATTGACTAGGGAAGTGAAGTGATTTGCGAATCATTTTAGAGAATTACTGCTATAATTTAGATTTGACAAATCGATAGTTTGTAGAATGTCTACATTTTTGTCCAAAGAAGGTATTCTGAATGAACTAGAAAAATTCGAAATTGACAAAAGTGATAGGTCTGGTAAATGTTTGAATGAAGATACACCAGAATAGACTTTGTTTGCACTTGATTAACCCGCCAAGTACTATAGTCACCTCTAGGTGACACTAATTTGATAATTAATTAAAAATAAATTAGCCGCCAAATTCCTACGGGATCTACAGCGTATGGACAACAACTTACGAAGAAGTTAATATTCATGACAGTTCAACTGATAAGCTCATATGTTTTGTTATCTCAACAACTATGTTATAACAAAGAGTTTTGAGAAAAATGCCGAAGATCAGGCGAAATTCTGGGACTTTTTTGTGGTAATCTGTTTTTTAGGATGTAGCATGTGTTTGTATATAACATTTTGTCCAGAAAAATTCAAACTGAAGCCCCCTACACTCAACCAAATCAGCCATGTCACCTGTAGGTGACTCTAGGATTTCACGGAACATCAACCCCCAACTCTCACCCAAGACGTCAAAAGTGTTTTATTCGTAATACTTATTTTTATTTGAACTGTGAACCAGGTGAAAGTATGTGTTAGGTGTTGGCTGTTCTCTGTTGACCCCGTTGGAGGAGGATTTTAGATGTCACAGATCTACCATGGTAGGCATGGCAGCAAGCAGCACATAAAGGGGAAGCCAATCCGTTTTGCCGACAAACTCTGGTCCATAGCCACCAAGAATTCCTTGTGTCGATTGAACCTTACCAAGGTGCAAAAGCTGCCCCTCTTCCTTCAAGATAATTGCTGATTTCATTATTGCCAAAGTGATAAACCAGTTTGCTTTACAAGACAAAACACAATGTCTGTCGCTAGCCCCTGTCCATAAACTTGTCATTGAGTTTTTAGTTGTTTCTTCAGCCAGAATTCTCAAGGTTCCAGGAGGTTTCATCGTCAGTTAAAATGAACGATTTAATATCATTTTATTTTCTGATTTATCTCAACAAAAGCTATCCAAAACTATGCACTATCAGAATTAGCTGATGTAAAAAGTGGGAGGATGGCAATCGGCAGACGCAAAGAACTGTAGGTACCTAGCGACAACCTACATTCTATCACAGAAATGAACTTTTTTTGTATCTAATTTCTAGTCCAAAGTGATTTAAGGAAGGTTTCATACTCCTCGAAAAAACTAGTCATAATTAGACTTGAAAATAAGGATGAAGTTGCCTGAAGGGGGTGTGGAATTGGAGGAGTCTTGATCAGTTCTGAGGACCCTAACTTTAAATGTTGTTAACACCTAACTAAGAAAATGGTCTATCCGAAAACTCAACGAATCTTCTATGAAATATGTAAATCTATGAATAGGATCAGTAAATAACAATAGAATGTTACGTAGAAGACGTTCCACGTTGCCAGACTCCAAATTACATAGGTGGTTATATTACCTCCCTACTTTTGACATGCCTCTGGTCATCCCAGTTGTGAAGCTTATTATTAATTATCTAGTTTTAGCATTCGAAATATCAAGTATATTTAAAGTGAATTCGTCTCTAGCTGATTCCTCCTAGTTCCTTCATTGAAATAGAACAATAACTTAGATATAGTCCTACCGAATATGGCAAGCGTGTTGTAAGGCTGATCGTCCGTCAAGTCGAAGAACTCGTGTTGATGACACTCCGCGTCCCAGTCTTGAGGGATGACGGGTTGCAAAATGGTCTCCAGCTGGGAAATCGGACAAGCCTCAGTGCAGCCTGGTATCGTCAGGGTGTGAGGCAAAACTTCCGGGTCCGTTGAGTTTTTGTAGTGCACCTTGACGAGAACAAATTAGGAATCAGCACAATGGAGGACAGTAGAGCAAAATTGTAATCTGTGGATTTGCCGAATCATCTGCCACTAATGAAGAGAGTGATGGTGAGACAGCCATGAACACACAGCTTTTTTGAGATCAGTAGACTATTTTCCTTTCTTCATTCCAAAAACAGTATCGTAAGGTAGGTTGGATGATCAAAATGTCAAGTTTTAAACATTATCGTTTAGGTACTGGAGTGGATCATGATGGATTAATGTTTGGTACTTGTGTTTTTTCTAGGATCTTACTCCAATAAGGATTATCTTTGGCATAGGTTTGTGGTAGATTGTTTAGATTTATTAATTAATTTCCAGTATCATTTGTAATGAGTGAACCAATAAGATTCGTTCCAGTTGTCCCCACTTGCATATGGATGGCGTTTGAGTCTGTAGTTGGTCACGACCAACTCAGGCGAGGCATCCACAGTCTCCATTCTTCAATCCTCCATAATGATTGGACTCCGCTTTGGCGGAGCTGAGGATAAAGCGGCAGTTCTAGAGTCACATTCTCTGTAACGGGCCTGCCGACCGGTCTGGCCTCTGGTGTTTGAGATGTCCAGTCAAATGGTTAATCTCAAGCGCAAAACCAGTACCATGGGCGGGGAGAGCCCCAGGCACCAGATGCACCGCTTCGGCCAAGCATCACTTGCCTGCCCCCCAAAAGCGGTTGGCTTCGTGGTGGCAGTGGTTGACGACCCATGCTGGAACGCTATGTCTGAAAGCTGGTGGGTAGGCACTCTCCTGGTAGATTCGTCTCCCAGGATAGTACCGGCATGTGAGTTATGTGGCTGGCTGATAACTCGGGTACCCACCTGTTCAGTTGGTAGGGCAAGCTAGAACGCCCAGCTCCACCCTGTAGTGCATTACGCAAACAGGTGCTTGCCCCACTCAGGCGCAGGGCCCCTGACTGTGGTTATAACAGTCTCCCACGGCACCTGGCCAGGGATTTTCCTCCTTGCTTGCAAGAGGGGCGGGAGGACGTAAGCACAGTGTGCTGGGATACTCCCTTTAAATCAACCCTGGGATTTACGAATTCCAGGGGAGGACAAATCCAAATGTCCCCACTTGCAACACTTTTCCAAAGCACTTGAGAGCACACAGTGTCCATTTGGACAGATCTTTAGTAATCGAGTATCCATGGTGATCTGCCACAGTCTTTCCCGGCTATTTCCAAGCCATTTGCAAGCAGCCAGAAACTGGAGTCTTTTTTTGACATTCCGCTTATAAGTTCTTTGCCAGTTGTATGATCTTCAAAAAGAGCAGTACGATACATAGAAATATCGATAGAAAATGCATCAACAATTTGTTTTGCTAAAGGAAAGGCACTAAGAAGTAGTTGAGCAACAAGCGATTGATGACTGCAAAAGTTAAAGGGGCCATTCGCGAATCTTAGAGAATGTCTATTGGAGCCCATAGAACGATCGAGCAGTGGGTTGACGTTTGGCGATTCATTCTGGAATAAATCGGGAGATAAGCCCAAACAAGGCGAACGTTCAGTGTTCAGCTGATGATCGATGCAAGATCAGATTGAGTGCGATGGAAAGCGTTATAGTGACGAATGGAATGGCGGAAAAATAGGAGGAAAGTGCGCCAATGTGAATCTTTTTTTTCAACTTAGCGATGCCAAAACAACGAATGTGCCCTAACATGTGATTAACGTTAGCGCATGCTACCTAGCAAAATGGACGGATTACTCGGGTCGTTGGGGTTTAATAATAACTGGGTTTCGTTCGCCCTGGACGAAAATCTGGTTTTTCGAAGCCGTTAGAAACTTCTAGTCGCAATTTCCAAAAACTGATAAATTGCACGTTCGTGGTTTTGGCATAAGGGCGACGATATATTAGACATACAACACGTGGAGACATCTCACCATCACGACGTGTTCATTTTTGGGAGTTACACGCAGCTCGACGAGAACCTGCGAGGCGAAAGGAGGAGGGAGCATGTTGAAAACTCCAATCGTATTCAGGAAATTGGACAACGTTGTGTCGTGCGCCGAAAACACTGTGATGTTCTGTCCAGTCTCGCTCTGAACTCCCGCCACTTTGTCCTTCATCCTCCTCAACATTTCCTTGACCAGAGGACCTTAAACCAAGAAATAAGAACAAATTTGAAAAATACATTTTCGACCAATTAGGTACGATCTTAGATGAAACATATCGTACCGTTAGGAAACACTTTCGTTTTAATAAATCACAACCCATCAACAGATAAAGATTAAGATGATTAACACACCTCCCTTAAGACGCTTCATTTCAGGAGTCCAAGTTTGTTTAGCGAAATTTAGGGCGGCCGGCCTCACCATTTTGTCAGGAAAGACACTGTTCGTCCACTCAGGCAGGGTGAAATTGTTGATTTTCTTAAAACAAGAACACAAATTAATATTATGAATCCACTTTTATATGATATATCTAGTTAAATCCGACTTGGACCTATCCATGAATCAGCAAAGTTGATTCACAAGCAATTGTCTAGCTTACAAAAAGCTAAATTACGTTTTAGCTCTGTTTACTCTACATTTGAATTTCTTTGACCAGAGGATTATTTAGAACAAATTAAAATTCCATTTAATATAACATTCATCTATTCAGGCACCTATATTGATCACAACCTCCTTAAGGATGGGATATCGATATCCGATAATATCAAACTGTCTTCAAAAAAATACTCGATATCTTATAACAATAATATCATCGAATCCTGTGAAATCCATGAATCAAAGTTGATCACAATCTCTAGCTAAATTACGTTTTAGCTCTGTTTACTCTACATTTGAAGTAAGTATTCTTAAAATTGAATATTATTTCGGAACATATTAAAATTCCATATTCAATTCAGGTACCTACTAGGGATGGGATATCGATATCCGATAATATCAAACTGTCGATACTCGATATCTTAGTATCGATATCATAATGACTATCGATATCCTTTAACCGATATCGATATCAGTAGGTATTTATAACCTGCGGCTTCTAACATAACCTACCTACATCTCCATCAGAGTATCAGTTCTTTCTGATCTCCACTCAACCAACAGACACTATTCAGTATTCTCGTTGGTTTCGTTCCTTTTCTGTATTCCGTTATTTATATCTCTACTCGTACATTAGCTGTTTTTTTAACTGTCTCTAAAAGTGATTGTGTTCACAAGGATGCCGCCCAAACGTAAGTTCGCATTGACAGCGAAAAAGCCAAGTGCAAAACATGTGAAAAAGCGAAAAAAATTTCGGGTAACACGAGTAACCATATTGAAAAAAGCCATCTCAATTTACTCTCAAGTATAGATGGAAGCAGCAGTTCCAACAGAAATTGAGAGAAAAAATAAAATGGTGCAAATGCAAGATCACTGATGGAACCACCCACTAAACTGCTAAAACCCACACCCAACCACCATTCTGATTCTGAAATGCTTACAATTTTCTCAGTAGTCCCTTTAAATGGTACCGATATCGACATCCCCGATATCAGGAATATCGATATCTCTGGTCCGATATCTTACAGGCAGAGTTGAGATGTAATCATTACTTTGAGGAATGAATAATTTTCCGATTACTTTCATTGTAATGACGTATATTTGGCTGGTAACAATTTCAGTAAAAAGGAGATTGAAAATCCGAAGTTTTGGGGTTGAAATTACTCCAGAAGTAATTCCGATTACTTTTAATTACCAAAAAAAAAACCAAGTCGATTTAAAAGAGAAAACACTTTTTACAGAAAATAACGAAAAATAAAAATTTTGCAGGAAAATTTACCAGGATATGTCATAACCTTATTTTCGAAAAATTTCAACTTACGGACTTTTACACTTTTACAATCGATGTATAATGCATAGCAAGTATAGCGAATAGCAAGTGTTAAATAGATGAAATCTGTATTAAACGATATTAAATAGATAACATTGCGGCATCAAATTCGCATTCCACCAATGCAGTAATCGGATTAAAAAAAGTAATCAAATTACCAGTACTCCATTCCGATTACTGTAATGGTAATCGAAAAACGATTACTTTTTCCGATTACAAATAGTGGTAATAGTTTTTTCGACTAGCATTACTTGTAATCGGAAAGGTCATCGCGATTATATGTCTTCAAAGTAATTGGAATTTGTAATGGGTAATCGAATTACTTTCCTAACAACTCTGCTTACAGGTATCGATTCCAGGGAGCCCGATACCGATATCAGTAGTGATATCGATACCATGCCTTCGATATCCCATCTCCTAGCACCTACCAACAAAAGAACGGATTTGCATCTACGGAAACAACTTGCACCATTTTCATTTGCGAACAATAAAATTTAATTCATTAATTCTTGCATCAAATGACTTAAAGAAAATTGACCAACAATTAATTATTTCGTTAATTAATGTCAATAATTTTGTATCGACGAAAATTGATCAAATCGAATTGATTAGCAAGATAACATTTTGTCAATTGTAGACGAAATGAGTACTCTTCACTTAAATACCGAAGCAACCAATTTAAAGGTTCAACTTATCATAGAAAATATCAAAATTAGCCTTTTTACCTCTATAAGGAGCGTGCTGTATAAATAATCGAAGATTGAGAAGTCAACGAACTCCTTTCCCGAGTGTTTGGCAAGGTAGGTTCCCAACTCTGCGAGGGATTTCATGAGCTTCTTGTACTCGGCGGATTTCTCAAATTTGTGAAGTTCGTAATCGTAGCGCTTGCACGGATACTTCATCGCCAAAACCTAAATTTATAAAATAACTTTTAAAAAACAACAGAGTGACGAAGACATCAATTAAGGAAAAGTTGGATGGTTTAGGAATTATAGTATCTGGTATATTGGCTACACAATCGAATTGGAATTCATAACAGATTTCAATTTGGAGGGAGATATTCAATATTATTATGTAGCACATTTGTTCCACCTAAAGCATTTAAACTCTGGATCGATTTTGCTAGGGCCAATCTCAAACTTTTCGTTCGGATCACTTCATTGGAATTTGAAAAAAATCGGAGAGAATTTTGATTTTTGATTGCTCGAAAATGTAAAGTAAAGTCGGGGGTTTTCGGCGTTTCCCGGCCCAGTTTTCGATCTTCCATCAATCAATTCAAAACGAGGTAGGATGGATTAAGAATTATAAAATCCGGTTTATTGGCTATGAAATTAAATTGGACTTAATTTCAGTAAATCAATTGTTGAAAATTATACCTGCTCTACGAGTTTCTTTCGTGAGGATATCATCCCTAATGACATCCTAGCAAATGAGTGCCCTCGCATATATATATCTACAGGAGTGAAATCACAACAAAATATAGCCTAAAATTGGCAGAGGAGATGGGCTCAATTACCTGACCTAATTCCTGACGGCCCTTCTAACCGAGGCAGGATAAACCTATTGCCACACGTCAGATGATGAAGCGAGGCACACTGTTTTTGTATGCCACCAATGGGAGCGCCTCAGGCAAGAGGTTACAGCTAAGATAGAAGAGATGAACACTGAGACAGTCGTTGCTAAGACGCTCATGAGCAGCAAGAATAGGAGTACTGTCTGCACGTACGTCACTCGAATACTCAAACAGCAGGAAGTAAACCGGGAATGGGAATAGGAAAGGATCTGATCACATAGACAGCTGAGGATGAGACCAGAACTGGTCCTTAGATGCTAGAAAGGGACTTTCCCAAAGTGCTGAGGAAAGTGGAGGCTCAGCCTAACAAAGAACATGTGAGGAAGGATGTTTTAGTCGGGAGCATCCATCGAAAGATTTTTCCTAATGATTCAGCCTTAACTCCTGCACACCATCATTGGCTATTTATAGCACAGCAGCAGGGTTGTAAAAAGTAATCCAAAATACCATTACGCATCTGAATTTCTACTACAATTATTTATGAAAATGCCCCGGTAATTATTGCAATCAGCTTCAACGGTTCCAGGAACTGTAATTTCATTTTCCAATTAGTGATGATACTTGATGGGTTTTTTCAATCACGTACAATAAAATTTGTCGCAGAACAAGGAATTTGCTTAATTGTACACTCATTTGCGAAGTAATTGCTTTTTCCTTGAAGTGATAACGAGATCATAGTTTTCACAAGTTTTTAAAGGAATGCAAATTAACATGCAATTATCTTCGTTAACAGCTTGAACCTGCACAAAATCTCAGTCATACACTAGCTTTACAGCTAATGTTAACAACAGAACAGCTCAAATCAACATATTGTTTTGGAACTTGGGCTACCGCAATAGTAAGGTATCTGGATGAAAAATGTTGAGTAAGAAACAATTTCGTTGAGTAATAGCGCACCGCATTTTGGCGAGCCAAAATAGGGAGTTTAACCATATGAATGGGAGTAGATAGATATTGTTATCTTCCCCTGATAAGACTGGCCAGGTAAAACGGGAAACAACGAACTTTTTTTCTTTTTTGTTAGTGTTATCTCTCTCCCTCCCAATCCCCACGGTCGTTAGAGCTTTTCTCAAAGCTTTCCAATAAAGTTTACAACTAGAAACAACGTTGGATTCCAAAAGCAAGATCTAAGTTTTTAGTTTATACTCTAAAGCTGACTTGAATAGAAGCTGGACAACCATAATTAAATCAAAGGAACAACGGATGAAAAGTCCCAATCCTGAAACATCGCTCAGCAAGGTGTAGAGGGCTTCAGTCACACCCGCAACATGTGTGTACTCTTCTGAGAAAAACTTGATAACTTCAGATCCAAGTTTGAAATAAGCGATATTATTACCAGCAAGTATGCATTTGGGGTAATGTGGGTTGCTAAACAGACCATGGATGCCTCGCCAAGTTCTTGGAGCTTATTAGTACAATTCTAGATAAATAGAACACAACTTGTAGCATTAATAAATAAAACATGTACTGTAACATACATACTTGGCGTGGTACAAGGCAATCAGTTAGGTACTGAAATTATTTGATAAAGTATAGGGTACAGGGTCTAGGGCAGTTTCCATGTCATCTAACTTCTTAGATTCCACTACTTTGACCTAGTACCCTCCCCACAAGTCCTCTGGTTTCTCTCTGTATGGTTTACCACAAGGGTTAACTTTCAGGAGAATTAGTTTCATTTTACATTAATGCCTGCCCCACCAGAAAAATAGCTTACTTGAATGCAAACCATTTCCTTTGCCACCCAGACCTTCTTTACTCGGTCTCTACTGATTTATTTTACTTATCTGATACACCCTGTAAAAAAGTGCGGTTGGCGGCGTTGCGCTACATTTTCGGTCTTTTTCTCGGTTTTACTTCAAAAAATTTGTGTACATCGAACGAGGGACACCCTGTACAGCATTTTTCATCGAATCACAATCACTAACTTTATCCAGAGGTTCGGGGATGGTGTGGATGGGGACGGGTTGCCATTTGAGGGCGCCCCACTGCTCCTCCGGGGTCATGGGAAACATGCCAGCCAGGTTGGCCTCAGCGCTCATCAGAGTTCGGTCTACATCGGTGCTCTGAACGTACAGGGCTTTCCGGTTGTAGTCCCTGTGAGCCGGAAGGAGGTGGGCGTATCTGCAAAAACAAATAAACGTTAGGAAATTGGTTCTACACTGGTTTTGGGAGATAAAGGAACAATTATCACGATGGGTTTGAAATTTGTTCAAGCTGTGAACAATGTTCCAAATGTTTTTTTTTTCCGATAAGGGATTCGAAATACCTGGTGAATTTGAGACCGCAGGGATTTTCAGACGCATGATAACCTCGTGTTACAATCAGCCGTTTGTTTTTGAAGCCGAAGTTGAAAAATTGTTTCATGCAACCTACAAATATGGGATTCTAGCCAGAAGGGGACGGAAAACTAATGGTCCATGATGTGCCTCAATCAGGATAAGTTCCAAATGGCGGAAGGAGCCCATTGAAGGTTAACTTTCAAAGGATTGTTGTGCGGACTATTGATGTTAGACAGTCTATAGAATATTCTTCTAGGATACGGTCGAATTTTAAGAACTGGATTGTACTTTTCATTGTTGATCATTCAAATGATCAAAAATATATAAATTTCACAACTGATTCTGCTGCACACAAACCTACAAGGTTTAACGAATGCCACCACAAGGTAAACTCTGCTAGAGGACTGACTTGTTTGATGTTGAACGCCAGAGTAAATATCTCTAACATATTCGAGAGCAGATTTAGATTCTAGATTTGCAAATTTACGTAAGAACCTAACAAACGATAAACTCAAATAAAATTATTTCTATTCAAGAATAGTTCAAAATAACTCTTGAAAAATGAGTACAATAAAACGTATAAAAACGTTTTATAATGCAAACTAAAATTTGTATTTCGATTTATTTTTATTCACACTTTTTTTTTTTGCAGCTATGAGCCCTTAGGGGAAGCGGAACGGATGAAGGAATACTGGTTGTGAGTGGACACATTCGATTCATTGCAGAGATATTTACCAATAACGATCAAAAGTAGATTTGCGTTACTTCAACAGTTTTCGTTATTGAGATTTTCGAATAGCTCAGAAGTTCGTTTCTAGGTTTAGGGTGGTCACGCTTTTTGTACTTCTCTTGCAATTATCTATGTACTAAACGCACTCATACATATGCAGGGTAGGGGATGCGTGCAGTAGAATGATCAATAACAAAGAATTATTACCTTCATGAAGTTGTTTTTTGATTTAATTATAATTAAATAGTAGTTTGTTAGTCCAGAGTCCATTAATCACGATTAAAATGTAAGTTACCATACTTAATTTGAATGTTTTTTTTTTTAATCTCCTTAATTCAAAGCGAGATTTAGGGAACATTTGACGTGGTTCGTCCAGCTTTTGAAATGTTTTCTGGCTTTGTCTGCTTATCTGCTATAGCTATTTGCTTCCTGGAAGTAATTGATTCGCAACAGGGTCATTTGTGATTTTTGAAATGAGTTTCATCAACTTCCATTGGATTTTTGGAAATTAACATATAAACTAGACAATAGTGGTGTTCGAATATTGTTACAGGGCCTCTCATTCGCTGAGATTTCTTTCAGAATTCTTGTTCACTGTTTCACAATAACATTGGATACACAATATCTCTAGATTTTGTCATGAGAACCGACCTACTTTAAATCAATCCGGCGCGTTTGGTAAATCATATTTTCAGGGCCCCTCCTCATTTTTTTTTTTTTTTTTTTTTTAGATTTTGTCATGAGAAGCGTGCCTTTTGCAACGGTCATCACTTTTTCAGCCCCCCCCCCCCTAACCCATACATAATATAATATAACAATTATACACACACACACACACACAGTTAGGAAAAAATAAAATCAGATTAGTTTGTCAAAATCAATTTGAATTTTTGGCATATTATCAAATTGAAAATTTTGGCAAAGTAATTTGAACCTTTGGCACAAATAAATTTTAATATTTTTGGCATCTTAATTTCAACTTTTGGCGACTCAATTTCAACTTTCGGCGTACCAATTCGAGCTTTTGGCATATCAATTTATACTTTTCACAACCCCAACTATTCCAACATTCCACCCCATGTAATGATCAATAAGTAAATGTTTTTTCTCTGATAATAAAAAAAATAAATAAAATAATAATATAACAATTTAACCTACCGTTACGAACTCGAGACTTCTAGTCTACGCGGCAAACTTTTGGATGACCGTGTGAGATGATTGATCAATGAACCTATATTACCGTTGATGTTTATAAACTTAATGTTACATATTGGAATTGTTCTGTGTACCGTTAGTTCCGCTTTATTCTTTAAAATTAAAAAAAAAAATGAATTTTTGCTAGAGCGGGCCGGGTTCCGGGGTTTGCGGGGTTTGCGGGGGTGTACGTTACGCCACTGCCTCATACAAATATTTTTCAATGACAAATAGTGTAGCAGTCAAAAGTTCTAGTAGTTCCACAAATTGGAAAAAAAAATGCCATAGTGCTACTGAAGGATTAAGGTTTACGCAATTCACACCATAAATTAGTTTGTGTAGTTAACAAATTTGTAACTCTAAACAAATGACAATACGTGAAAGAAGGACGCAAATAATTGGGTCGGCATGTTACCTTTCGCCCAACCAGTTTCCTACGACGTAATGGTTGTGAATGCCAGCCTTGGTGAGTTGTCCCCAACCCAGTGGCCAGAGCTTGGGGTCCTTGTAAGGGTCGGTTGGATACGGCTCGATGATGGTTCGTTCCCCGTGTCGGTACAGCTGTCAACAGATATTGATGTCTGAACTTCAAAGTCGTGTTTCAATCAAATAGCACATCGTTTGAAAAAAAATCACGTATTTCCAAAAAAACGCTGCAAATTCTTTCAGTGGGGTTTATTATTCAATGATTCATGATTTGAATTTCTACTAAGCTTTGGAGTGTGCGTGTTTCACAGGTGATAGAGCGATTATTGAATTTCAGGAGATATGCATAGAGCACTTAAATCGGTTCTCAACCAAAAAACTTATTTGGATTGATCAGTTGATGATTTTTTTGTACCTCCTGAAATTCAATAATCGCTCTATCACCTGTGAAACACGCACACTCCAAAGATTAGTAGAAATTCAAATCATGAACGCAAGCACATTGAATAATAAACCCCTGTGAAAGAATTTGCAGCGTTTGTTTCAAGAGCGATTACAATGGAAAAATATTCTGTTTGAAAATTTTTAATTTCGTAAAATTTCGTTTTTGTTTTGATCGCAATTACCTACCGATGTAGTGAATGTCGATGGAAATAATGGCACCATAAATCGGGCCATACATCGGGAATGGTTTGAGCTATGGACCTGGGGAGGGGCTCATTCGATTCCTCATGGAAAGTTCTTTAAAAAAGTCCAAATTTAGGCCGCCTTGACTTTTTTTGAGGTTTTTAGGGATTTTACAAGACTTTGACAACCCTTAAACGGCACTTTAAATTTTGTACCGTATTAGGACCTGTAAAGATGATCTCATAACCTTTTTAAATGATCTGTTACGCGTTCAACTTTGGAAGAATAATTATTTATGCTGATGATACAGAGGTACCTAGTTGTCTCACGAGCTACTTGGTAGGGATGTCAATATCGGTAAAATTAGTTTTGAGCAATAAGATGTAGGATATGGTTGACATGATGATTTACGGCTGAAAAATATTGGATCCGATAGTGTACATTTAATGTCGATATATCGGAATAGAAAATATCGCCCAAAAAGTATCGGCAAATGTTGGCACCATATATCGGGCCATACATCGGGAATGGTTTGAGCTACGGACCTGGGGAGGGGCTCATTCGATTCCTCATGGAAATTTCTTTAAAAAAAGTCCAAATTTAGGCCGCCTTTTCTTTTGTTGAGGTTTTTAGGGATTTTACAAAACTTTGACAACCATTAAAGGGCACTTTAAATTAAGTGAGAGAGCTGGCTGAAGAATTGGGGCGTTGTCGGACCAATATGGATTTTTCCAGAAAATTTCAGATTTTTTGCTCCAGCCGTTTGGGAGAAATCGTGCGTACAGCGTACGGACGAAAGTTTTTTATTCAATAATAAACCATTGTAATCGCTTTTGAAAACAAAATTCTAACCCCCCCTGAAAATTTCAAGGTTTACGTTTCAAAGGGTGTATAATCCGAATCTGCAAAAAAAAATTTTCCGTCTGTCCGCCGTAAGCACGATTTCTCCCAAACGGCTGAAGCAAAAAAACTGAAATTTTCAGGAAAAATCCATGTTGGTCCGGCGAAGCCCCAATTCTTGAGCCAGCTCTCTCACTTAATTTAAAGTGCCCTTTAAGGGTTGTCAAAGTTTTGTAAAATCCCTAAAAACCTCAAAAGAAAGTCAAGGCGGCCTACATTTGTACTCTTTTTGAAGAACACTCCACGAGGAATCGAATGAGCCCTTCCCCAGGTCCGTAGGTCAAACCATCCTCGATCTATGGCCCGATTTATGGTGCCAACATCCGCGTTATTTTGGTTTATTATTGTTTTTGTGTTGATATCAGCAACCTAGTGACGTAGTGATATAGTGATGTGGTAATGTGGATACTGGAGTGAACTCCTAAAAGGCTTTGTAGCCATTACACGGGTAAGGCATACAGGGCATTCTGATAACCATAAAAAGAAAATTAAAAAGAAAAACCGCTGCAAATTCTTTTACTGGGGTTTATTATTCAATTGGCTTGCGTTCATGATTTGAATCTATACTAAGCTTCGGAGTGTGCGTGTTTCACAGCTGATAGAGCGATTATTGAATTTCAGGAGATATGCATAGAGCACATAAATCTGTTCTCGACCAAAATACCTATTTGGATTGTTCAGTTGATCATATTTGTGTGCCTCCTGAAATTCAATAATCGCTCTATCACCTGTGAAACACGCACACTCCAAAGCTTAGTAGAAATTCAAATCATGAACTCAAGCCAATTGAATAATAAACCCCAGTAAAAGAATTTGCAGCGTTTTTATTGCAAATTTGGATTCTACACCCTTTAAAACGTAAACCATGAAATTTTCAGTGGGGGTTAGAATTTTTTTTCAAGAGCGATTACAATGGTTTATTATAGAATAATAAACCAAAAACCATTTACCAAGTTGCTATGAAAATTTGCTATCTAAGCCATGCTGCGTGATTGGTTTGTTTCTATTTGTAAATTCAAATCTACAACAACCTAATTATAGATTTCCTTAAATTGATTGATAAAAACAGCTTTAAATAACAACTGGAGAGAAACCCACAAGCTCATTTTAAGAAAACAATGACAGTAGAACCGTAATCAATCATAAAAACCCATCGCCGAACCACAATTACTTGAATAACGAAAACACGAGTTAGATAAGATGTTTGTAATGGCATCCTCCATTCGCTCTCGACATGTACTTCTAATCAAATCTATATTTCATATACAAGTGAACTGTTTTTAAAAATTAAAACTCCCAGATTTGGGTTCATAACTGGGAAGAAAGACGTTTGGCTCTATAAATGAATGTAGTAAATACATCAAACTAAACACATTTCAGCTGATCTTGCTAAGCTTGTGATACGATTGCTGATGCCCTATGACTTTGGCACATGATGTATTTAGCTATCCCTCCGAAATTTAAGACATTTACCGGCGCATTTCATAGGGAGATTTGAACTTGTAAATCCCGTAAATCTGATTGAGTTTTAACGCTCTATTATATTGACGACACTCAGTGAATATGTGTAAAATGCTATTTGCCCGACTTTGATATAGTTACGGAGGTAAAAATTCTATCACAACCTGTTTCCAATCAGTGCGTATAGAAAAGCTAAATATAGCTTACTTCACGGTTGAGTTGCCAACAATTATTTTCCTTCGTACGATAGAAAAGTCACTGTGGCAGATCAAAGCCACTAATCGATAGTTTGCCAATATCGATAGGACTATCGATAGTCAGCTGACTACCGATGTTTGGGAATACGAAATAACTCTGCCCGCTTCCCTTGAAATTTAAAGCTTCACTTGAAGGAAAGTTAATTCATTCTAAGAATTGAAATACACCTACAATAGATCTACGGTTCCTCCTATTGACAACTCAAATTCATTGAATGGGAACAGCAGTGGATAGGTCTAGAAAACCTCAGGGAGGTGTCAAAAACCTGGGTTTTAATGAAGATTTAACGAAAGGTATAAGAAGGTAGAGAACTCGAGGTTAGGAAAAAAGATAATTATTTGCCAATAAATATGGTATTTGCTACTACGTATGTCTCATTGCCTTGTTTTTAAACCTCTCAAGTTTTCATTCAAATTATCACAGATCTATTCCATTTCCAACTAATTAAAATTTTAAAAACTTTTAAATTTCTCTTAAAAAACGCTGTAAATTTTTTCACTGAGGTTTATTATTCAATTGGTTTGCGTTCATGATTTGAATTTCTACTAAGCTTTGGAGTGTGCGTGTTTCGCAGGAAAGAGCGATTATTGAATTTCAGGAGGCACACAAATTTGATCAACTGATCAATCCAAGTAGGTATTTTGGTCGAGAACAGATTCACGTGCTCTATGCATATCTCCTGAATGCGAATGTTGGCACCATAAAGCGGGCTATAGATCGACAATGGTTTGACCTACGGACCTGAGGAGGGGCTCATTCGATTCCTCACGGTGTGTTCTTCAAATAAGTACAAATTTAGTGCAGCTTCGACTAGTTTTGAGGTTTTTAGGGATCTTACAAAACGTTGACAGCCCTTAAAGGGCACTTTAAATTGAGTGAGAGAGCTGGCTCAAGAATTGGGGCGTCGTCGGACCAAGATAGATTTTTCCTGAAAATTTCAGATCTTCTGCTCCAGCCGTTTGGGAGATATCGTGCGTACGGCGTACGGCCGGAAAATTTTTTATTGCAGATTCGGATTCTACATCCTTTGAGACGTAAACCATGAAATTTTCAGGGGGGTTAGCATTTTTTTCCCCATAGTGATTAAAAAGGCATTTTTCCGTATTTCACTTGTTCCTACTCAAAAATTTCTATGATTTACCTAATTCATGTATACCTTAGGAACCCACTCAATTTTTGATTAAAGTTAAGTAGGTACAGGTATTTTATACAGGAGGGCGGACCCCATCCCCATTGAACGTGCTAATAGATGCACGTTGGAAGGGGCTGATCTATTTGCCGACAATGGGGATAGGGTCCAGGCATTCCTTTCAATATGCCGTACTATTCAATAATCACCGATAGTATCTAACTATCGATAGTGTCTCACTACCGACTATTGGCCTTCCCTAGATCAAAGTAACTATACCGATATCTTCACAGCCGGTGAAAATAGCAAATGGGCTTGACGTTAAACGTCCGTGTATCTTAACTAAAACACGACAAATTATCTAAGATATTTGGTCATTTTGAATAATTTGTAAATAACTTTGTAATACATAAAACCTCTCTTATAAGTAGGTTTGGAGAAAAAGGCACAGAAAAGTAGGAACAAAGGTGAGTGACATGAAAAGTGCTGTGACTAAAATTAACTTCGTAATTAGAACGCCAATTTTCGACGAAGGTAGCAACTGAGTTGACCCCATTGGGAAAATTACATGATCGCGGAGACGAAAAAACGTCGGTTTCAGCACCACTTGAGTCCCGTTGCTGACTGCAGCATTTCTTTGAGCTTCATAAGCAGGCAACACCAAATTATCAACTGAGGAGCTTACTTTCAAAAAGGCACATATCCAAATCTGGGAGAAAACGTTTTTTTCCCAATTTTCTATCTCTGAATATGAGTTGAATCAGATCCCCCTATCATTTCCGAACAAAACAGAACACATCCACGTCAATTCCGGGGCTCAAGTTATGTGTTTGCATCAAAAGGTAACAAATCCGTCCCCTACATTTTTTTCAGTGCCTTGCAATCGAAATGGCACACATACTCCGAATTTCGTCAGGCGATAAGTCGTGGGTTTTCAAAAAGGCACATATCCAAAAAGAAGCATTTCGCCTTCGTCTTCACGTTGAATATTTACACGAGACTCGATAGATGGCAGGCATGACAAATGGAAATATGGAGTCAGGTAAAGTTTTCAATAAAACCTACAGAATGGAGAATGAATTCGAATGATTTCTGATTTGATGATGAATGATTTGAATTTCTACTAAGCTTTGGAGTGTGCGTATTTCACAGGTGATAGAGCGATTATTGAATTTCAGGAGATATGCATAGAGCATGTAAATCTGTTCTCAACCAAAATACCTATTTGCATAGATCAGTTGATCATATTTGTGTGCCTCCTGAAATTCAATAATCGCTCTATCACTTGTGAAACACGGACACTCCAAAGCTTAGTAGAAATTCAAATCATGAACGCAAGCCAGTTGTATAATAAACCCCAGTGGAAGAATTTGCAGCGTTTTTTATTTTTGAATGGTTCAGAATGCTTCAACCCGTGTATCGGCTACAAAGCCTTTTAGGAGTTCACTCCAGTATCCACATTACTACATCACTACGTCACTAGGTTACTGATAACAACACAAAAACAATAATAAACCAAAATAACGCGAATGTAGGCACCATAAATCGGGCCATAGATCGAGAATGGTTTGACCTACGGACATGGGGAGGGGCTCATTCGATTCCTCGTGGAGTGTTCTTCAAAAAGAGTACAAATTTAGGCCGCCTTGACTTTTTTTGAGGTTTTTAGGGAATTTACAAAACTTTGACAACCCTTAAAGGACACTTTAAATTAAGTGAGAGAGCTCGCTCAAGAATTGGGGCGTCGCCGGACCGACATGGATTTTTCCTGAAAATTTCAGATCTTTTGCTCCAGATCTCTGGGAGCTGAAAATTTGTATTGCAGATTTGGATTCTACACCCTTTGAAACGTAAACCATGAAATTTTCAGGGGGGGTTAGAATTTTTTTCCATGAGCTGTTATTGAATAATAAATCAAAAACAGTAAACACTGTTTACTGCACAACACAAAATGAAGTCAGGAACAATCATTTCCTTCCATCCTTGGGGAGATTGCTGATGATAGGTTCCATTCCATGTAATAGCTGCCACAGCCACTTGCACTGATGTGGTTTCGGCATTCATGGTCTCAGCAACAGCACAACTAATCTCTGTTTTGCTAAACTTCATCTTCTTCCGCTGATGTACACAGTTCAGCAGTTGTCTCTTAGACCCAGATCCTACCTGGCCATCAATGGTCCAACCGCCTGATCAAAATCGGATTAAAAGGTAGAAATACAGCTTGTTACATGGATCTGATGGACTCACGATCTGCCACATACAGACAGACAAGAAATGCAAATTGTTCAGAATTGTAAAACAAATGTACTGTTTGTGGAATTTAAACAAAAACAACAATCCAATAGTAAAATCATTTCTGAATCGACCAAAGAGAAAAGGGTAGAGCTACAGAGACCCGCAATTGATCGGAATATTTTAGCTTGATTTCCTGTTTAGTTGCCTTGTAACCATTTTACAGCGCCTAGCTATTTCAATCACCTCGAGTGTTCTGGGGAAAACGGTCTCTGATGGGTACGTATTTTTACCAATTTAACCTGGTAACTTGAGCTCGAAAAAACAATGCAAACGTGCTTCAAATCCAGATGGGCTCGGAGAAGATAAATATTTTGACGCTCGAGCTACGATAACATTTCAAGCACTTTCTCTGTTCTCAACCAAGAATTCTAATGACGCAAATCGAGGGTGTCAAAACCACAAGTCGTTTAACATTTTCACTAACTTTTCAGGAGAGCCAAACAAATCGATTGCTATTTTATCGGTAAAACACTAGTCTCAAACGTTTCATCGAAAACAAAATGGTAAAGAAATCAAATTTCCAGAGACACGACTTAAGGCGTTGAGGCCTTCGAAATCAGACGGTTCAAGAGTTGAATTTCCAATCAATTGAGGCGACTTATATGATCGAAATCTCCATCTTCAATTTAACTGATCGGAGTGATCTATTTTCAGCCAAAACAAAGCAAGTTTCATCTGCACAAGCGAGATTCGAATTCCAATCGATTAATTGAATGGAACTATGTACTTCAATAGCATTTCGATTATTCTTTGTGTTTTCTACCGAAGGTCTCGGAACGTTACTCATAACCGTCGCACCTCGCTGCTCACAGGTTTTGAACATGAAAATATTGCTTCAGTTGGGCTGCAATATATTTGAGGCTAAGTTCATGTAGCATGTGAACTGAGCGAGCAATTGATAGCTGGTACGAATGGTTTTCAATCACTGGAAACTTTAGGTACTTGCATGTTAGATGAAGGGCTACTTTCTAAACATCAGGGAAATCTAAAAAACCACCTCTTATGTACATAATTAAAGCCGATAAACTTAGGCTAGTTTCACACTAACCCGGCGATCTACCAGGCAACGAGACCGGGTAGTCGATATACACTCAGTAAAAAATGTCTCCGTACACACACTTTGCTTTTCACGAATATAGTAGCTGCTTCTCACAAACCTTGAAAAACTGGATACTAATTGTATGAATGTATTCACAGACATCTTAAATAATGAATTTCAAGTCAACCAACTTTTCAACTGAGCAAACCAAGCGAAATTGACAACAGACGTTAACGCATTCATTTTTATCAGGGCAAAAAAGTGTTCGTACAGCCCAGAGAACAGCAAAAATCGAGCTCAAAAAACCTCTGCCAAGTGGGTGTGGCACATAGCTTCCTCGTATCCATAACATGACTGTATAGATCATTGAAAATTATTATTGACTAAAGATTAGGCGAAGTAAATGTTGAATTAGGGTAAATTTATTGTTATGCAGGAGCATAACTTGAGAAAATAAAGGTAGGCATGTTCAACTATTGAACAAACTATAAAATATACCTAATAAGTCCGAACAATCCCTGAAGATTTCATCGAAATTGGTCAAGAACTCCCGGAGTTATGCTTGTGGCAAGGATTTCACGTTTGAGCATGCGCAGAGGCTACCATTGATCCGGGGGACATGAAACCTATAGGGGACCATCTACACCTAACCCACACAGTCCCTGAAAATTTCATCGAAATTGGTCAAGAACTCCCGGAGTTATGCGCGTAACAAGGATTTCACGTTTGCGCATGCGCAGAGACTACTATTGATCCGGGGGTCATGAAACCTATAGGGGACCATCTACACATCAAACCGAACAATCCCTGAAAATTTCATCGAAATTGGTCAAGAACTCCCGGACTTATGCGCGTAACAAATTTCACGTTTGCGCATCAGAACTACTATTGATCCGGGGGTCATAGGGGACCATCTACACATCAAACCGAACAATCCCTGAAAATTTCATCAAAATTGGTCAAGAACAGTTATGCGCGTAACAAATTTAACGTTTGCGCATGCGCAGAGGCTACTATTGATCCGGGGGTCATGAAACCTATAGGGGACCATCCACACATCAAACCAAACAATCCCTGAAAATTTCATCGAAATGATGGTCCCAACCCGCACATTTCCGTTTGCAGGCTATTTTCATCAAAACCCCAACCCTGAAAATTTCATCAAAATCGGACTATAACTTCGTGTAGTTTTGCCCGTAACAAGGATATGCTGACAGACAGACCGACAGACACGGAACCAAAATTGTTCAGAAAGGTCTAAAACGCAAAATGCGAGTGGAATTTTTGATTTTGGAGACAAAAAATTTTTCACATTCCGAAAGTGAAAACAATGCTTCCGCTACTTTAGTAGACTCGGAAGCAAAATGAGTAATAGCTTGTGGACCCTCTTTTTTGCTTGACAACTTCAAAGAAACGGAACTTCGTCGAATCGAAAAGCTTTTCAGCCAAGCTGGAAGGTACCTGAGGGTACTAGTTCAGAACGTCTTACTGTACCATAACAATAACAATAAACTACACATACAGTAATAACAAATCATGGAAATCGTTAAAGAATTGTCAACTTGTTAGCTTCTATAACATTTGTAACACGCACACTCAGAGAGACATACAGCTATAGTTTTTTCTTCACTTCCTTGGTCTTAGATTGGTCTAGAATGGATTCGTATTCAGCTACTTTTTTTATTTCTATTTTCATTTATTATAATTATTACTATTATTATTTTTTATGTTTGGGTTGTGACCCACCCTCCAGGATCAATTCTGAAAGTCGTCCCTATACTGGGAGACCTGCGTGATCGTCTCCGGAAAAAATGCTGATACCACAATATTCATGATTCTAGACCTCTGATAGTAGTTTTCGCGGGTGGGAAGAGTCTTGATAGATCCTCTACCGATTCAGATGAACTCCAGTTTGCTTATGGAGACTTTGTTCCATGTATTTTTGTGTAAACATCCGAATTAGCTTCCCTGGATAAATACAAAAAAGTACACAGTTTTGGGGTGTACGGAGACATTTTTTACTGAGTGTAGTTGCTTTCACATTTGCCCAGTGTCCGTGGGCGATCCCGGCAACTTTTTTCTCAGTCTCGTTTTGAGTGCAGAGCAAGATGAACCGTTCTGTGCTGTTGTTCTGTGTTGGTTAGCATGGTTTTGTTGGTGGTCTATCGGGATGAAGATAAGAAGAAGGAATAGAATTCACTGGGTTCAGCCTATTAATTTGAGAAGAAACGAAATGGGAGCATTTCATGTACTCTGAGAACATTTGGAAAAAACGCTGCAAATTATTTCACTGGGGTTTATTATTCAATGATTCATGATTTGAATTTCTACTAAGCTTTGGAGTGTGCGTGTTTCACAGGTGATAGAGCGATTATTGAATTTCAGGAGATATCGGTTCTCAACCAAAATACCTATTCGGATTGATCAGTTGATCATATTTGTGTGCCTCCTGAAATTCGATAATCGCTCTATCACCTGTGAAACACGCACACTCCAAAGCTTAGTAGAAATTCAAATCATTAATCATTGAATAATAAACCCCAGTGAAAGAATTTGCAGCGTTTTTTTCAAGAGCGATTACAATGGAAAAATATTCTATTTGAAAATTTTAAATTTCGTAAGACGGAGCGTGCATATCAGAATGCTTCAACCCGTGTATCGGCTATAAACCCTTTTGGGAGTTCACTCCAGTATCCACATTCACTACATCACTAGGTTACTGCAATTGAAGAAAAACCAAGATGGATTTATCCTGAAAATTTCAGATTTTTCGCTCCAGCCGTTTGGAAGAAACCGTGCGTACGGCGTAAGGACGGAAAAATGTTTATTGCAGATTTGAAACGTAAACCATGAAATTTTCAGGGGAGGTTAAATTTTTTTTCAAGAGCGATTACAATGGTTCATTATTGAATAATAAACCAAAACGATTGGAAGTGGAATAGAAAGATAGCTAGGTAGTGTAACTAAAACAAACAAGAAAGTACTATGAAAATATTAAAATCAACAACTCTCTAACAATATTAGATTAATCACATGGTATTATTCCGAATCATCGTTGGTACGTTACAACCAAAATAAAAAGATACAAAAACAAACTTTTAATCATTTTTAAAATTTTTAGACTCGAAATTTTACACGGAGATTTTCGTTATTCTGAACCATACAAAAAAACACGATGACTACCACGCCAGAAAGGGATCCGCCTAATTCTCCTCGTGCGTCTATTGATGAGGTAGGTGACATTTTGATTGAGTTTGGGGAGGGGTGCAGGTTCAGATACAAATTCCGTAGACATTGAAATCGTCTGGGGTTAAATTGATGGTTCTTCCTCACTTTAGCGAATTTTTGTTGAAATAGGGTTTAAGATTCAAGATCCAAGATTCAATCTTTTTATTTGGACCAGCATTGAATAAGGTAATAGAAATGTCGGTAGAAGTTCAGAATAGGGGGCCCTTCCTGATAAGACCGTCGTAACTCGATGTCTATATATCGATCCACGCTTTCGATATATAAATCGATGATAATGAAAAGCAATCCGACATGGCAGCGGTATCGATGTTATGATCCTATAAAAAAATCGATCCTAGTACACATCGATATATTCTTCTTATCAGAAGGGGACCCCTATTCTGAACTTCAGCCGAAATGTCAAGTACAAAACAAAATAACGTAGGTAAGACACGTCGAGTCAGGCATTAAAACGCGTAATAGACAGATCCAGATATAAAAGAGAGAAAGGAGGTGGGGGCGTTAAAGGACCCCACGCCAACCCGCTGGCTAGGGGCCACTCGAACGGGCCCGAACCCCACCCACCATGACGGCTCCCCGTGTCAGAAACAACGACAAAGACAACCATCACGAAAGTCAATGACCACGGTTCCCAGCAGTAGCAAGACAACCGTCCCCAGGACCGATCCAGAGTCACCCAACCGACGGAAAGAGGACCGAATAACCAAACACATACACTCAACTATGCTCTAAATGCTTTCGGCTGAAGTAGAGAATGGGTAACACGTACCTCCTATCAGGCTCATTTGAACATGTATCGGTGTGTACTTTCATCGATATATAGGATAATATATCGATACCACTGCCATGTATTATGGAATGATTGTCACGACCGTTTTGTCTCTAAATGTATTTTTAATACGCATGTGTTAACACATTGTGATCTATTTGTCCAACTGATCTATACTTTACTAGAAGGATTGATTTAGGAATTTTTTTGTTTTTGAGATGCCATCGAAGCGAGCATCCAGACCAGCAAACTAGACAGAACACATTCGAACACACATCGAAAGCGTGGACCTATATCGATAAGAGACATCTGGTTTTTCAATATAGCGACAGTCTGCTAAGAGATGGGTTACATATTCTCGACTTTTACCATGCTTTCAATCAGATATTGAGAAAAGTATAACAAATCAAATGAAAGTCAAAAGTGGGCAATGGTGGTCTTTACCGTTGTTTCTAGACCCGGTCCCACCCACCACGACGGCTCCCCATGCCAGAAACAACGTCAAAGACAACCTTCACGGAAGTCAATGACCGCCACCACCAGCAACAAGATTAACCCTAGGAACGATCAGGAGACACCCAAACAACGGAAACTGACCAGAACAACCAAACAAACACAAATATACAACCATGACTACTTTCACTCAGGCATTTAGAAACTATAACGAATCAAATGAAAGACAAAAGTGTGAGAATCTCACACAATAAAGAGTTTCCCACACAAATTTGTACGACCCAACCTGTTTCGTGCTATGACTTTCAACAATTTTCCATCAACGGAAACATGATATATACAAAGAGCCAATCGCATTAAGAAAACCACGTTTATTGCAATAAAACGCTGAATAAATTTCCTACAAGCCTAGTGCACAGTCATAATTGCTTGAACTGGAGGTCATTCTATAGGGGCAATTGTTTTCAACCCTTCCCCCATCTTCCTCAATTCCGCAAATCCCAAAGGGCTTTTTTTACTAGCTGGAGATTTGAAAAACTGGCGCTTAGAGTTTTCCACAAATACATCTTATTCTTGTACAAATTTACTCCAACTCAACGTCTTGTAGGGGCGCAAGGAACATGAAGACGAATTGGCGGATAAAAAGAAAAAACCTGAGCATGATCCGAATATGAAGAGGCCATCTTTTGACGTCGAAGACCCTTACGAGGAGAAAATGATGGAATTGGATTCCCCTATTGTACCCAGGTAAAATCATTTTAATGAGAGTATTTTAATGGCCGTGTGGAATGATGTGATAGGGTGACTTGGTTTATTTTTTTTTTGGAAATTGGCTTTAAAGCAGAAGAATCTGTATTTTTGTACGCCAAAGCGAGACATTGTGTTCGTTCATTAGCGATTTTGTACGACGTGTAAAATAAGTGGGACGATGAAGTGGGCACGATTCTAAACAAAAATTAGACAATTAAACTAAGACTGGACGACTAGGCTTAAAGATCCATGTGAATTGAAGCTAGGATTGGGATAGAAACGAAATATATCACAGATTAGAGGTTTCAAAGTTTGTAGAAGAGCTGCAGGAGGGGTTAGCCAGTAGCTTACCGATCTCACAAAAGAGCCAACTGGCTTGAAAAAATTCCCTTGTCTTGAAGGAAACCTCACTTTTTTTTTTCTTTTTTTTTTTTTTTTTTTATTGGCATTAAAATATTATACAGCCATACTATAAATCATCAAATAATAGCTATAGGTAATATGAGCATTTTACACTTCTAGTCTTTACACACTTCTCGAAATAACATTTTAAATATAAACACTTATCGATTTTAAAAATTTGTAAATATTTTTATAAATAATATAATTTCCACTTTGTAAAAGCGTAACATAATTAAAAGGGTGTTCAATTAGTCCAGAAATTAAATTAAAGAAGTCCACTCGTTGCGCCTGGAAAATGGGACACTCCATGATTAAATGCTCCAAGCTTTGGTGTTCCGCATTACTACAATCCGCCGATCCCGACTGTCCTATTTTGGCTAGGTACTCACTACATATGCCATGATTTGATCTCAGACTGCATATACTCCTACCGAAATCTTTGTCAACCTCTTTTCGATCGAACCATGGTCTAAGAGGAAGAGTTGGCTGAATGTACTTGTAAAAGCCACCCTCTACTGTGCTAATAAATTTGTGTTGCCATTTTGACCGGTACAGGCTGGTAATTGGTGGTAAAAAGTCGTCCACTTCAATTTTGAAATCCAACGGCAGCCCAGTTTCTGATCCTTCCTTGGCTAAGTGGTCAACAAATTCGTTTCCGTTCAGTCCGACATGTGCTTTTACCCATAATAATTCAATTTCTATGTTACTTATTCGGCATAGATCAACTGTGACCTCACTTTGTCATTGCTCAAGCCAGATGGAGTTGGCAGTATGTTGCTTATATGAGACCTGATCCTCAAAGCACAGAGGCAAATTCTTAATGGAGCTACCACCATAGGCTCTCCTAGCAAGAGAAATAGCAGACTCATTGCCACGGATACCCACATAACTTGGCAGCCGGATAAAAGTTGTGGCAGTACCATAAGTTGTGGCGAGGTGCTAACATACAGGGTGTCACATTAAGTGAATAACACCGGACAGACACCAATTCCAGAGGCCATTTCTGAACAAATGTGTCCCCGAAAAAATAAAAACGCTGCAAATTCTTTCACTGGGGTTTATTATTCAATTGGCTTGCGTTCATGATTCGAATTTATACTAAGCTTTGGAGTGTGCATGTTTCACAGCTGATAGAGCGATTATTGAATTTCAGAAGATATGCGTAGAGCACGTAAATCTGTTCTCAACCAAAATACCTATTTGGATTGCTCAGTTGATCATATTTGTGTGCCTCCTGAAATTCAATAATCGCTCTATCACTTGTGAAACACGCACACTCCAAAGCTTAGTATAAATTCAAATCATGAACGCAAGCCAATTGAATAATAAACCCCAGTGAAAGAATTTGCAGCGTTTTTTTAATGGTTATCAGAATGATTCAACCCGTGTATCGGCTACAAGCCTTTTAGGAGTTCACTCCATTATACACATTACTACATCACTACGTGACTAGATTACTTATAGCAACACAAAAACAATAATAAACCAAAATAATGCGAATGTTGGCACCATAAATCGGGCCATAGATCGAGAATGGTTTGACCTACGGACCTGGGGAAGGGCTCATTCGATTCCTCGTGGAGTGTTCTTCAAAAAGAGTACAAATTTAGGCCGCCTTGACTTTTTTTGAGGTTTTTAGGGATTTTACAAAACTTTGACAACCCTTAAAGGGCACTTTAAATTAAATGAGAGAGCTGGCTCATGAATTGAGGCGTCGCCGGACCAACATGGATTTTTACGGAAATTTCAGCTTTTTTGCTTCAGCCGTTTGGGAGAAATCGTGCGTACGGCGGACGGACGGAAAAATTTTTATTGCAGATTCGGGTTCTACACCCTTTGAAACGTAAACCATGAAATTTTCAGGGGGGTTATAGAATTTTCTTTTCAAGAGAGACTACAATGGTTTATTATTGAATAATAAACCAAAAAAATCAATCAAAATTTCAGTCAAATCTTGAAAAATCCCGCTTTTTTCAATCGCTAAAAGGTCTCTGATCCAGAAGTCAATTTCTGTAGGCCTAAAAGTAGCGTCCAAATTTCAGCTTTCCAACGGTATAATAAAAAATATTTTACAATGGAGGTTAGTGAAGAAATTGACGTTTGAGGGAGGAAAACCGTACGTTTGTACGGTGAAATCCATGTTTTTCACTCAAAGTTGGCATCGGTTTAATATATATTTCGTTGCTTAATCAAATTTTGATGTTGATTATCAGGCCCTGTCGAAAATTCTGAGCAAATAGTGTGTTATTAATTGAATCTAATTATTTAAAACAATTTTTATCCAAAAAATATAACATCGCGTATGACTTATGAAAATTAAATAAGAATCTATGCTCGTACCTAACAATTACAATAACATTTCATACAAATTGGACAAGCCATTTCGGAAGAGCATAGCGACTAACGCTGTGATATGAGAATTTTATATATTAAGAAGGAAGAAATAGTATCAACGAGTTTTTAATAATCAGTAGGCCCTTGAAAATTTTATTTGAGTATAGGTAGGGTAGGGTATGTTTGATAGGTAATATGTTTTGCTTCCGAGTCTACCAAGGTAGCGGAAGCATTGTTTTCACTTTTGGAATGTGAAAATTTGTTTGTCTCCAAAATCAAAAATTCCACTCGCATTTTGCGTTTTAGACCTTTCTGAACAATTTTGGTTCCCTGTGTGTCTGTCTGTCTGTCAGCAAATCCTTGTTACGGGCAAAACTACACGAAGTTATGGTCCGATTTTGATGAAATTTTCAGGGATTGTTCGGTTTGATGTGTAGATGGTCCCCTATGAGTTTCATGACGCGCATAACCCCCGGATCAATAGTAGCCTCTGCGCATGCGCAAACGTGAAATCCTTGTTACGCGCATATATTTTATAGTTTGTTCAATAGTTGAACATGCCTACCTTTATTTTCTCAAGTTATGCTCGTGCATAACAATAAATTTAGCCTAATTCAATATTTACTTCGCCTAATTGAACGAAATTCTTTAGTCAATAATAATTTTCAATGATCTATACTGTCATGTTATGGATACGAGGAAGCTATGTGCCACACCCACTTGGCAGACGTTTTTCAAATGCGTCTCATCTACCGGGACAATAATTGAATTATTCAATTTAAGTGTGTTTATTTAATAGATGAGCCTAGAACTATTCTCGATTATTCTGAAGCTGAACTAGTTTTGAAGGTTTTACCGGAGTCACACGAAAGAGAAAGAAATCATCATTGAAAGATGCGGTAAGGAAATAAAGCCGGTACAACCAGGAATGGACAGCCTGAACACCGAATATTTATACTACACTGTTTCCCTGAAAAATATTATACCGATGATGAGCCGGCGGCAGGACAGGAAGAAAGTGACGAAATGGGTTGAAAAACTGGCGTCTCCCGCCTACCAAACGGCCAGACTACGAGTCAAGAGGAATAAATACATGCTCAAGCTCTGCCTCAACGCTATTAATGACGAGGTTAGCTAGCAATCACTCAATAATTGATTCGTGAAGCAATCAAATGTACTGTGAAAAGGCAGACTTCAAACTGTGCTTTGCAAACTGATCAAATAATAAAACAGACCTAGAAACGAAAGTTGTGAACATCCATGGACAACTACAGTACCTAATTACTGCTCAGACTCATTATTACGTGGGTCATTCTCACATTATTTGACCTTCTGGCTTCTCTCGACCATGTAACATGGGTTAAAAGAAGATTTTTTGAACAAAATTTGAATTGAAAAATTAGTATAGATATTCAAGACAACAAACGTGAGTGCCAGTTTTTCCAATAGTAGTACTTTTATTTTATTTTGAACATTTCAATCTAAAAGGAGTTTTGCCAATAGTGTTACTATAGAACGGATAGGATGCAGGAAGCAAATCGCTAAATTGTACTCATCATCAAGCCCAGACCACCACCCAAAAATTCTTTCTATTTCTAAATTAGATTCAAAAATTTTGAATCTTAATGTCATTTGATGATATCACATGTCTCGCTAATTGATTTGTACATGTTTAAAGTACCAACAACTGTCCATGGCAACACTCGTGACAGATGCAAATAAAATAAGAACACAACTAGATAATGAACAACTTTTAATTAAAAATACAATTTTTGGTTTATTATTCAATAATAAACCATTGTAATCGCTCTTGAAAAATAAAAATTTGTAACCCCCCCCCCCCCCCTGAAAATTTCATGGTTTACGTTTCAAAGGGTGTAGAATCCAAATCTGCAATAAAAATTTTTCCGTCCGTCCTTCGTACCCACGATTTTTCCCAAACGGCTGGAGCAAAACATCTTCAGGAAAAATCCATGTTGGTCCGACAACGCCTCAATTCTTTAGCCAGCTCTCTCACTTAATTTAAAGTGTCATTTAAGGGTTGTCAAAGTTTTGCAAAATCCCTAAAAACCTAAAAAAAAAATCAAGGCAGCCTAAATATGGACTTTTTTGAAGAACTTTCCATGAGGAATCGAATGAGCCCCTCCCAGGTCTGTAGCTCAAACCATTCCCGATTTATGGCATGATCTTATGCTGCAAACATTTGCATCCACATTCACTACATCACTAGGTTATCAAAACAAAAAAACAGCTTTTTTTTGTTTTGATCGCAGTAACCTAGTGATGTAGTGAATGTGGATACTGGATTGAACTCCTAAAAGGGTTTATAGCCGACACACGGGTTGAAGCATTCTGATATGCATGCATATATGCATGATATGCTTAATGCATTTGCAAAACCCATTTGAATTTTCAATAAATTTTGTGTAATAATGAGTAACACAAGTCTTGTGGTGTTTTCACATGGAAACAGTATTTAACCTAACCAAGCGACACTTCAGACGATAGCTCCAAAAAAGTGTCCTTAAGCTTCCCCTATTCCCGTTATAATTCGCAATCCTAATCAAGTGATATTGATGCAACAAAATTAACGCTCGTGATGGATAATTTTTGGGACATCCCATGTTTTTGGGTGAACTGTATGATGCTCTCCAGCCAGCTTCTTCCTGCCTCAAGGCCGAATGTGGACTGACAAATAGGGATCCGTATCGCTAAACAAGTATCGATGTTTTGTACCAATACTGTATTGGAAGGTTGGTATCGATATTTATAAATATCCGTGTATCGTTTCCAACATCAATTTTTCAAAATTTAACTACAAAAAACCTAATCATATCTACTTGAACCGAACAGAAGATAATTTTTGTTTTGATTTTTTGAACCTGCGAGAGGTCCTTAGGCCGTAATATAGCCTCACACTGCTGCCTTCCTACTTCTTATTCTTTTCCTGTTTTCCATCTAGTATTAAAGCCACTATTCTTTTACATTCCGGATTACATACCAAAGAAAATTAACAAAATCAACCAAAGAAAAATATTGAAACCAATTTTTTTAAGATAGTGTGAAAAAATTTACCAATATTTCGGAATTGAAGTATCAATACTCAATATTATTGGAGGGCCCAGTATCAATACAAAAATATCGATACTCAACGGTAAAATACCGATGTTTTGAAATATCGGGTATGGATACCCTTCCCTACTGACATAAGGAATCACAAGGTTCTTTCCTGCCATTTCCAATCAACAGTGTTCCCAGAATAGCTAGTAAAACTCGCGATGACCCCCCCCCCCCCCCCCAAACTTTGGCCACAAACTTATTTTCCTGCAATTAACTCAAAATATTTAACATAATTAAAAAAATAAAAATTACACCGAAATACCCTGAGTGAATTTTAATTTAATCAATTCAGAGTTTTCTTTTCATAACATGACTCACTTGGAGACAGTAACACTTGTGACATTTTCTGACTTCAACTTAAGGTTTTTATTTTGAGGTTGCACCAGGGTTATTATATTGTTACTATCGTATTCCTCTCAGGAAAACTTACTTAGTAACCGAATAAGTTTTTAGGGGGCTGAAAACGCAAGCAAAAAAACGAATGTAAAGGCCGGGGACATCAAACGGTCATTCATGAGAATGAACCACAAAATATCGTGAAACATACTTCCATTTCATTGGAAATCATAGTTAAGGCTTCACACTACAGATTCCTACTTCCCCAGAAACTAATTTTAGGATTATTCAAGCCATTTCAATATAATAATTAGGTTCATTAATTATTTTCGTATTTTGGACACTTGTCAATTCATACCGTCATGAAAGTGTGAATACCTCTTTGACATTGTGGGTGTATGAATTGAAATCTATTCCTACAACTAGGTACTATTGATTTGGAAGAAATGTAGAGGTAGAATGGTAATAAAATAGTACAATTAATGTCCATTATTAGGTTGTAGGTATATTCGCTATGTCGCCGCCGGAAGGCGTGTTGCCTCAACTGGATGATCAATCGAGAGAAGTTCCTCCTGCTAGATGGGAAATGGACAACTACTGGCACGAGCTGCTCAAAGACTTGCCGAGGGAGTTGACGCGAATGGGGTGCAGCGCTCACGCCGAATGTGGAGAGAATAGAGACGAACAAGGGAGCCAGCCAGTGGCAGGCGCTTTACTTGATCACGAGTTCAGGTAAAGATGAAACATACTCGGTGAACACATGAGTTAAGATACGGACAAAAGAACTAGGTAAACCTATAGGATAGCAACTGTTCATTTGAGATGCAGGCTATTAAAAACCTCAAAAAATAACAAAAAGCACGAAGTTATGCCCACTTTTTTCAATTATCAAACCGAGGCATACAGGAGCTATGGCTCAATCCAACGACACCAAGATTAATCTTCAACTGACATAATTCGTTTTTATTGGTTCATTATTCAATAATAAACCACTGTAATCGTTCTTGACGCATCCCCCCGCTGGGGCCCTCCTTCCTTCACTGGCGGGGTCGGGGGGTGGGGGGAGCAGGTCGGTTGCCCTGGGAGACGGGGGCGAAAAAAAAAAAAAACTCTGAAAAAAAAAAATTCAATAATAAAAAAAAAAAATTTCTAACCCCCTTTGAACATTTTATGGTTTACGTTTCAAAGAGTGTAGAATCCAAATCTGCAATAAAAATTTTTCGTACGTACACGATTTTTCCCAAACGGCTGGAGCAGGCAATCTGAATTTTTCAGGAAAGATCAATATTGGTCCGATAACGCCCCAATTCTTTAGCTAGCACTCTCACTTAATTTAAAGTGCCCTTTAAGGGTTGTCGAAGTTTTGTAAAATCCCTAAAAACCTCAAAAAAAGTCAAGGGGGCCTAAATATGGACTTTTTTTGAAGAACTTTTCATGAGGAATCGAATGAGCCCTCCCCAGGTCTGTAGCTCAAACCATTCCCGATGTATGGCATGGTCTTATGCTGCCAACATTATTCTTCGCATTGCTAAGTAAACAAATTAGAGCAGTAACCCCTAATAGCTAAGTAAACCCGTAGCGCAAGGGTTTCGTGCGGGACTAACAATCCCAGGTTCGTTACCCGCGTTTGGCAAGAAAATTATTGCCCCATATGAAAAAAAAAATTTTCAAATTCTTTCACAGGGGTTTATTATTCAATTGTATTCATTGGCTTGATTTCTTGAGTTTGCGTGTTTCACAGGTGATGATTATTGAATTTCAGGAGACACACAAATATGATCAACTGAACAATCCAAATAGGTATTTTGGTTGAGAACAAACGTGCTCTATGCATATCTCCTGGAATTCAATGATCGCTCTATCACCTGTGAAACACGCACACTCAAAGCTTAGTAGAAATTCAAATCATGAATGCAAGCCAAATGAATAAAATTGAATAATAAACCCCAGTGAAAGAATTTGCAGCGTTTTAACATTGGGTATTTCTGTACTGTGTTAAGCGAGAGCTGATAAGAGAGGGGTTCGATTGCTCAAAACCATGAAGCATCAAATCACAATCAGTGTTTGATGTTCAATTTTTTGAGACTCCCTGTCCAGTACGTACTATTCCATGGCAAACATTGAACCAATGGTGTGGGGAACAGGCTGTCAGTGATAAAACTCCATCCTCTTACAGGTTTTTCTTGTACATGGCCAGACCGTATACCATCCTTTTAGAGAGGCCAGTTGACAAAGCCAGACTGGCGATTTGGCTTCAGACGCTCGCCAAGATCCGCTCTTGCTCCTGCCTGGCGATGAAGGGGATCCGCAATGACTACATCCAAGCCCTCCTAGGTTACCTTCAGGAGCTCAGACTCACAGGGCCGTTTCAGGAGTTCCCCCCTCTTCTTCGTCCTTTGCCGCCACTAGCTGAGCTCGCCAAAATGGATCCAGCCGAAAACCCGAAAATGCCGTTCACGGATCCGTCACATCCATTCGCGGAGGATTTCATCACGGCACAGCCAAAGCCAGAGAATGGCGCGTACTGTTACATAGCAGTCACTGGTGATCCAGCAGGCCATGTCCAAGTTAACCCTTTACCGATATAGGTCCATTCAGAACTATACAATACGTGTAAGTACTTTACATTCCACGTATACTGTAAAAATAAAAACTTTGTACTGGAAAGATTGTTATAACCTTCAATTTCTAGCCCTAAATGTTTCACAGATATCACACCATTTCTGGTCGACTCAATTGACCCAGGACCTTTATTTATCACTTACCTCCACTGCTGACAAGTGATTCTAAAGCATGAATGCTAAATCATCGCTTCTACATCATAAACTTCGCATAAACTGAGATCGTATGGCGGAGCATCGTCTTCAGCTTCTTGAGCATCGAAGGAGGGCGTTGTACTTGAGATTTTTCTTTAAATTGATCAGAGGTGAAATAGCATGTCCCCATCTCCTTTCTCTTGTTGGGTTTTCGGCACCTCATTCCCCAACCAGGTACGTTCAGCTCTTCCATGTACCATTTGCCGACCGAAACTACCTCTTTCATCGTCCACTCCTCCGTCTGCCTCGTGAGGCGAATGCTTTCCTCGCAACTACTGGGTTCGATTTTTTCAACGACTCTCAACGCCGACTCAAGACCCTACTGTATTCACAGGACCATCATGCGGAGTAGCAGGATGGAATAGCGCTACACATATTTTCATCTTGCACTCTATCTCAACACCACACAAAAAGGTGATTCCCTAGTAGTGTACGAAATTTTTTTTGGGTAAAACTAGACCGAAAATGGAGCGAAACGCCGCCAACCGCACTGTTCTATCTCAACCCGTTCCGGAGATATGATTTTTCAAAGATTTTTTCGAGGAAACCACGTTTTGGTTTATTATTCAATAATAAACCATTGTAATCGCTCTGGAAAAAAAAATTCTAAGGCTCCTTCCCCCCCCCCCCCCCCCTGAAAATTTCATGGTTTACGTTTCAAAGGGTGTAGAATCCGAATCTGCAATAAAAAATTTTCCGTCCGTCCGCCGTGCGCATGATTTCTCCCAAACGGCTGAAGCAAAAAAGCTGGAATTTTCAGGAAAACGCTGCAAATTCTTTCACTGTTTATTAATCAATTGGCTTGCGTTCATGATTTGAATTTCTACTAAGCTTTGGACTGTGCGTGTTTCACAGGATAGAGAGATTATTGAATTTCAGGAGGCACACAAATATGATCAACTGATCAATCCAAAAAGGTATTTTGGTTGAGAACATATTTACGTGCTCTATGCATATCTCCTGAAATTCAATATCGCTCTATCACCTGTGAAACACGCACACTCCAAAGCCCAGTAGAAATTCAAATCATGAACGCAAGCCAATTGAATAATAAACCCCAGTGAAAGAGCAGCGTTTTTGCAGCGTTTTTCCCCATAAAAGCTGTGTTATGTGCACTTAGCTCCAATGTTTTTCAATTTTTTAGTACATTTTCGGATTCAGCATTAAATTTCCAATAAGATGGTAGTACAGGTTACCATAAAAGTAACTAACTTTGCATCGAATGAACAGCTCAAACTTTAACTTATTTAGGAGAGTTTCATTTTCTTATTTTTCATTATCGCTCATCAATTACTTACCACCCACAAAACTGCAAATCCGTGAAAATCGCATTTATCAATATTAGTCAGATTTATGATTTTGGTTCGATTTCGTAGAGAAATTCACACCAACCTACTTAGTAGATAAATTATAGGTACTACAAATTCTCCCATTATTAAAATTTGCATATTATGCAAAACAGTCTGAGAAATTCTTGATAGAAAATAAAAACGTTTGGTCTGTTTAGGTATCTTGTTGAGCTAACTAGGTAACTGTATGAACAGTCTGAAAATTAAACCCAAGTTTTACCGCTTTCAAACGTAATTTTCTACAAAAAAAAATGTGTCGCGAAACTTTTACAAGAAGTTCTTTCATAAATTCTCAACATTTAATTTCAGATTAATTTTTCATCTTTCAAGTCAGGTTGAAATGTTCTTAATGTGCACTAAAAAGATTTTGACGCTCCTTCCAACGTTGTTCTTAAAATTGATTTTAGAGGCTAGATTAAGAGTTATGGCCATTTCAGTGACGTAAGATCGGGAACACTAAAAACGTCTTGAAAGAGGATGAACTTGAAAACTAAGCCTCTAAAATTAAGAGTCTAATAGGCATCTTAATCTTAAGAGAGATCTTAAGAAATCTATCTTCAATTGTGACGAATTTATGTTGGAACAACCTGTATAATTTTAATGGATCTAATGCGTTAGACCATCCTCTTTCTATCATTATTAGATCTTAGGACAGTATAAAAGATCGTCAACATGAATGTGAACTTATGAAACCTGAGAAAACACCTCATAATAATCTCAAAGTCGACCAGCTAACAATTTCAATGAAATTTCTTTTGTAAGAAATTGAATTACCTCTAGTTTGAGCTAGCTATAAGCAGAATAGTGAATACATCATTTCTGGAAGATACCGGTAGGTGTATATGTCTACTAAATTTAATTTCGTCATAATAACTACCTATCCCAAGATCATAAAGCATGGCATCTATGTGCAGTAAATTTTGTCTACTCGTACCAAGTTTTTTTCTCGTAATTCAGGAATCTATTTAGCTCTGCCGGAATTTAGATTTCTGTTTTATGGAATGTAATGAGGAATGAAGAAGCCTTCAACGTCCTGGGTAGGGCAGATTGGTAAGAAATTACAATTAGGATTCCATAAATCAGAATTCTCATAGGACTCTGTGGGTAGATTTATCTCATAAAGTGAACTCAACTGTTCAATGACAATAATACATTCACATTTGGCAGGAGTCCCTGACCTATTAATCCACCTTCCAGATGTTCAGTTTCCCATAAATTGATCCCGCCAGGAAGGGGGTTCTCTTTGAGACAGAACTACAATACTGACGAATTCTAATATAAAAGCAATTGAACAGCTAAATGATTTATACTTACAATATTGACGTAAACAACGGGTCCAACATCGCTGTCCAAAGTTTTGAAATTGAGAGCGGTACAGCAGTAGGCAGACACTAGCAAATTGAAAATCGCACTTTTCATGTTGAAGGCGACCGAGAAATCACAACACGGGTGCTGTCGCGAATTTTAAACCGGACTAGATCGTTAACAAATCTCAACTGATAGATTTATATTCTGTAGCATTTAATTTAACTCTTTCCAAACGTCATCGTATCCCCACCACCACTAAAGAAAGCGTTACAAGAGCATAAATGAAAAGGCAGCGAGCGAACTGAGGATCAAGGAGCGTCGCTCTAATCTCTTATCATGAACTCGATTGAGTAACTCGATCAGATGAATCGATTCACATGAATCGATTCCACAATCAAGTTCGAAACAGCTGTTCAAATTGCTTCTGTATGTTACAGTACAAGTTGTAATACAAAAAAAATCTTCTATTAACCTCTAAATGAGGCGAAATAATTGTATATTTTATCAATTTCGTTTTATTGGTTCGATAAATTAAATTTGATGGTGTTAAGGTGATTTATTGTGAAGGAATTAGGTGGAAGACAGCTGCAAGAAGGCGGTCAGCGACTTTTGCTCTCCCTAGACTTCATGACAATAACATCGAACCTAATACGTATCGATTGTTGAGTTTAACGTTCGTCCCCTCCCCCACCTACTTTTGCATTCGATTTCGATTCGCGATGTAATGCCGTTTTCTGCTTAATTCCCGTAGGTTTGTTCTTTATTTAGATTTAGTGGTGTTTCACTTTCATTTTCGTAGTTGAATCGTTTCAATTTCGGTTTACGCGAACTAGAAGCTTTTTGACGAGAAGACCGATAATCTTTTTACTGGTAAGAATTTTCATCTTGGCTGGTTACAATTTAGGTCACTGCAGTTGGGGACGCCGCGTCTGCGTTGGTCCATCTTCTTGTTGTATCGACATTCCCGTAGTTGGGTTTATTGCATTTTATTCCCTCCCCTTACTCCTCTCTTTATTATTATAAGTAGAGTAAATTCTAGTTAAGACGTCCTGGGGATGATGATATAAATCTCTACTTCGGCACCTGGGTGGGCGGTAGAGATACGGCTTGACTCAACTTATACCACAGCCCTCTGCAGATGCACACACTTATTTTGTTTTTATCGTAGAATATACGTTTCTACCATCATTCTTCAGACTGTTAAACTATGCAGAGTTACATATATTCTCAAAACCGCAGTTGGTATGGATCTACCTTATTGTTCTTAGACAGGGTTACCTTCTCAACTTACATGATTGTATGAAGTAAGTAGGTAGTTATTGAAATCGTTTACATACCTGTACAGTCTTTTCACGGTACCTACCGGCAAGGAGCTACAGTAACGCATAAAGTACCTACAATTTCTTCATGCATTCTCGGGTCTCGGATTAGTGCTGTGTGCTCGAGCAGCGTCAATTAAACAAATATAAACTGGGTATAATAGGATCCATTTAATTTTGTTTACCTACCACAGTCTATCAAGGACGGTGATTGTACTTGGGATTAAAATATAGTATTCTTTAGAGATGAGACATAACCACTTCACATAACCTGTTACTTAAAGGTACCAATATTTCCGGTAGAAGTCGAGAATAGGTGGCCCCTTCCTGATAAGACCGTCGCCATATCGAAAAACCCGACGTCTACTATCGATATGTTCTGTGTAGTTCACTGGTTTGGATGCCCGGTTCGCTCGCATCTCAAAAACAAAAAAATATCCTACATCAATCCTTCTAGTAAAGTATAGATCAGTTGGTCAAATAGATCACAATGTGTTAACACTTGTGTTTCTGCGTATTAATAATTATTTTATCGATATAACGGTCGTGAAAATCTTTCCATGATACATGACAGTGGTATGGATATATTATCCTATATACACATCGATATATTCTTCTTAACAGCCATATTTCCAATCACCTGATGTCTAAGAAACAAGCTTACAGAAGAGTGTTTACAGCAGCTAACAGAAAAGTGGTTGAGGATATTTTCTCCGGTTCCATAGAGATATCTCTAATTCCTCTTGTCCAATCAAAATCTAATTGTTTTCTGGGTAGAAGTCGACAATAGGTAACCCCTTCCTGATAAGACCATCGCCATATTGAAAAACCCGATGTCTCCTATCGATATAGGTCCACGCTTTCGACGTGTGTTCTAGATGCTCACTTCGCCCGCATCTCAAAACAAAAAAATATCCTACATCAATCCTTCTAGTAAAGTATAGATCAGTTGGATAAATAGATCAGAATGTGTTAACGCTTGTGTCTCTGCTTGTTAGAAATACTTTTATTTTCACGGTCGTGAAAAACATTCCATAATACAATGCAATGGTTTCGTTAGGTTATCCTATATATATCGATGAAAGTACACATCGATACATGTTCAAATGAGCCAGATACGAGGTACGTGTTACCTATCCTCTACTTCAGCTGTTTTCTGATGTAAGGAGGTGTTTTACCTCTTTATCATCATCTCATCAAGATAACAATAACCAAAAAAATACAATCCTACCAAATTAGTCAATAATTCGCAATTATTAAGTTCTAAACTTCAATGTCAAATTTGACATTTGAAAAAATTTCAAGTTCCTCGACTTCTAAACTATTATTTAAATGGTCCTATTCTTTGTATCGACACTATACGCTACCAAGCTGTCAAAATATTCATCCAGTTTCGTTCCGAAGGTGAGAGATTGTGCTTGGCATGATAGGGAATGAAACTGTGCCATACATTCAACAAGAAGGACATCGATTTTTTGATGGTACATATGAAACCAGGTGTCCACACATGATAAAAAGTCTTATCTTTACGTGTATATCTCGGATTTCTCCTGACATCTCTCCGCCAATGTCCAGTCTGAAGCTTGGTTGGTGAGATTCACAAAATCGCTCCTAATGTGTGGTGACTATCGCCATGTTACTGGAACCCAATAAGTCACAAGTATCACAGGAACTTTCTACTTTTGAATCACAATGTCGATCATCACAAGCCCCCAGCCCTTCTAGTGGTTCGTAAATGGAGTCACACACCTCTTATTGCAGACCACTACAGAGTCAGAGCAACCAGTGGCAACGGTGGCAAATTACTTTACCTCTTGCATGCGTAAGATACTATATCAACCCTATATCAACCCCAATGAACCCAGAAGACATACTACGAATAGGTACTCTATTTGATCTAACCGTATAACTCCTCCTAGCCCCAACCCTCACTCTAAATCCAACTCTTGAACAGGTTTTATGGATAGTAATGAAAATTTTAATTCTTTCTGACCCATTCTTCAAAGTGGTAATCCTCACTTTTGTAACTGTAAGCACAAAGGGTGAAAAATCTGCAAAATTGAAGCCTCCCATCGAATGTAACTGTATTTTAAGGGAAGAAACTCTGCAAATTCTTTCACTGGGGTTTTATTATTCAATTTCATTCATTTGGCTTGTATTCATGATTTGAATTTCTACTAAGCTTTGGAGTGTGCGTGTTTCACAGTTGATAGAGCGATTATTGAATTTCAGGAGATATGCATAGAGCACCTAAATCCGAACTCTTAATTTGGAGCGTTACAATGTAGAGACGTTCTCAACAGTCTAACTATGTGTAAAATCCCATACTTGAGGCATTTTGGCACCACACATATATTGTTACTCTTAGCTTCTGTATTTGTGTTAAGCTTTCCACTCCTGCCTGTCCATGTATTCAAGTTGGTCATAGTATCTATTGCTCAGTTGTTAATTCTCAACTGCGTCAATTACGTAAATAACTTTGTTCTGTTTTAAAATCAAAAAGGGAGGGAGCCTAAATCGGTTCTCAACCAAAATACATATTTGGATTGATCAGTTGATCATATTTGTGTGCCTCCTGAAATTCGATAATCGCTCTATCACCTGTGAAACACGCACACTCCAAAGCTTAGTAGAAATGCAAATCATGAATGCAAGCCAATTGAATAATAAACCCCAGTGAAAGAATTTGCAGCGTATACTTTGGTGTTGCACAATAAATTTACCCGATATAAGTTCAATTTAGAGTGATTGTTAAATAACTGTTGTGGTGCGACGTACAGCGGTGGTAAGAGGGTGCAAAGAGACAGAAGAAAAGTAACATTTCATAATATTGATAGCAGAACTCTGCGTTAAATTCAGTTAAATGATCGTATTCTTAGAAACAGTATACTGTCAGTATGTGTCATTACTTATGAACATCATTTACAATGATCTGTCAAGTATTTTTTTTGTTCATCAAAAGGCCATCGTGTCTGCTGGTGCCATGAAGGGTGGTGACAGAGTGAAGAATTCGAACGGCGGTGCGCTATACAACGGGTCTATAAACATTGATGGCGTTCCGCCTAGAGAAGTCAGGAACATTTCTGCTGACTCGGTTATCTCGCCATTATCTTGATGGGTGTTCCCAGTTTTGCTCAGCTGAAACATGCAAAACCTTTTGCCAACCATTTAGAACGATTTTCTAACATCAATATGATTTCAATACATTTGTGGCTATCGCCGTAACTACCCAACATATTCAAGTTTTAATGAGTAAACAATTCCAAAGTCATTAAAATATCGTTTCCTCTACAAGCCATCATACATGCAATTATTTCCATCAGTTATGTTTCCATTCCTATAGAGAAATAACAGATTATAACAGAGAGCCGCATATTGATGCCTTTGTATTGAATAAACAATCCATGGGATTGAAATCCATCTGTCGAAAAGGATTGCTGAACAAAATAATTTGGAGGCCTAGCAGTGGTGACAATTATTCTCTGCTTTATCTACATGCAGGGCATTGAAGCAGGTAAGCGGTGAGATCTTCATCTTTAGGAGTACAGAAAAAAGCACTGTTCTCCTAATCATGAGCCACTCTACTATGCCAATTGCCATGCACGTAGAAATGTCTGCCTACTGTAATAGTCTTGATGATAAGCTCACTTTCTGGATCAAGCTCCTGCTTAAAACGAACGTATATTGGAGAGAGAGAACGTATTAAAATAGAGCAACAGCTGTAATGGGAATATTAAATAGCTGATGGCAAACACAGAAGGACAGTCGCCTGCTTAAATAAGACTGAACGATTGATGTGCAGAAGGCAAACAGGACAGTGAAGAGAAGATGTCAACATTCATGTTGCTAGCTGCTCGATATCAGCTATCCATAACAACATCTGGTCTCAGTTTTGTCTTCTGTTTAACTAATATTGCAGACTTTATTTCTGATGGCAAACTCAGAAGGACAATTGGCTGCTAAGATAAGACTGCGAATGGTTGATGTGCAGAAGGCAAACAGGGGCAGTGAAGAGAAGATGTTAACATTCATGTTGCTAGCTGCTCGATATCAGCTGTCCATAACAACATCTGGTCTCAGTTTTATCTTCTGTTTAACTAATATTGCAGACTTTATTTCTGATGGCAAACACAGAAGGACTGTCTTTCTGTCCTTTAAGGACAGTCGCTGCTAAAATAAGACTGCGAATGATTGTTGTGCAGAAGGCAAACAGAAGCAGTGAAGAGATGTTAACATTCATGTTGGTAGCTGCTCGATATCAGCTGTCCATAACAACATCTGGTCTCAGTTTTATCTTCTGTTTAACTAATACTGCAGACTTTATTTCATTAATTGGTGACAGAAGCAATAACGAGTTAGGTGCATGTGACAGGCTAGTCCTGGAAGCCAAGATTGAGGTACCTGTTACAACAAGGGAAGTTCGATTCAACAATCATATGAGACAATACAAGATCTGTGAGTGGGAATCACACTTTCATTTGTTGGTGTCTAAATTATATTTTATATCCACTAAGGAACACAAATATCTATGTGCACCATACCTATGAGTTGTCGATTTTCAATTTAATTACGAAGTTTTGATGATGCCACTAATACTTAAGGCTGAGTTAACGTTCAGGTACGTTCCTCCTTTAGAAGCTGGGAAGCTTTTTGAACAAACACTTCTGTATGATGTTGTAATACCTCTAATTAATTTTCATATTCTTCAAAACTCTTTGCTACAAAGTATACAGAAATAGATAACAGCATGATAGTGGATTGATAGATGATCCCTAGGTTCAAAACGATTTATTTGAAATATGAGTCGTGAGAGTGCAGTGGCGTAGTTGTGAAGGATATACGAGTTCATTTGTTGCACGAAAAAATCGGTTAAGTATTTGGGTGCGAACAAATCTAAATTCATAAGAAGCAAGTTGCGGTAGTTGTTGCTGTTATTTAGCAATAGGACAATTGAAATCGAAATTCCTCCAACAATTTCTTCTTTTATAGAATCAAAATTTAATTAAATTATATTTATTTCAAGACTTTGGCCCCCCCCAAAGGAACTCTGCTCCTAGATGCTTTTGGTTAGACCCTACTGCTAAAATTCAAGATTTAATAAATCGATTCGTTGTAGGGTATGTAGTCGTCTTCAGGGCATGCGTCTGATATTAAAAGCGCAAAACTTCGGTTACTGTTTGAATAATGTAAAATTTTGAAGGAAAACAGAGAGAGATAAGACATCATGTTGGCAATGAGGAGACTAATTCACACTATAAGTGAGTCCTCTTTAGTTAGCTGACATATGATCTTATGTCCTTAGCGATGGAACATATTCATTCTTTGATAGTTTTGCCATGCTATTCTCATACAAATTTCAAAAACCAGCTGAGTTTTTTTCTACATCCTACAACTAAGCTTGGTTTGTGAAATGGGGTTTTAGGATTTGAATACTTGGTGGAAAAAGCTCGTCAATTGTAGGAGAACTTCATAAGTTCACATGACTGACACAGACTGCTTGTGCAAAATAAATTGAAGCGACTATTGCAGTAGAGGCTCTCCATTGCACGCTACGTTAGCGATCCCATTCTCACGTTTTGAGTCAATGAGCGATTGGTGCCATTTGGATGGGATCGGTAGCCTGTCTACTAGTACCCTGTGTTCCCCTTCCCCATGTCTTTTGCTATCCTCTCGAATTTTATATTCACAGTTTGCCATTTCTCCTAACTTGCAGTCATCATTCCCAAGTCCTCTCGAAGACTATACAGCATTCAGGATGTAGTCACAATTAGTGGTGTCCATTTTGTACATAGGCCCGATCTCTCCGCTGTCCTTTTTCGTGGGGAGGGTTGAACTTATCCAATGCTTTGTTAATATTGGGCCTACCTGGTACTTACGTTGATTTGAAATGAATCTACGCATACTTGAAAAAGCGTTCTCCAATAATTACAAAAACGCACATAGAATCATCCATTGTTAACTCCACTATAGAACTTGCCTGGTCTCCTTCTTCAGACGAAGTATGCATCAATCCATTTCAAACCATCGCAAGTAAGGGGCAAACTCAATGCTGGAGAAGATGCAGTCATTGCCTCCTTGAAGAAGGACATGGAAAAGGGTCTGGACTATGCACAAGATGGACATATCTAATTATTGAATCTCTTATTTGGAGCGTAAGTATTTATTTTCTTCATATTAGATACGTTTCATCCTGCAGCGAGGACTTCTTCAGTCTATAACTTATTATGTCATAAGTACAGGCAGAATTTAGGCTTTGACGTAGTGGTGCCACCACACATCTCTTCAGTTCGTTTGTTTATTACTTGTAGCTTGGGTAAGCGAAGTTGTTAAATTGCTCCCTCATCCTTTCCCATACATACAAACTGGTCATGATTAAAAACTCTGTTGGTCTCAACTGCGTTAATTATTAAAAAATTTATTATGAATAACAAAAGGGAGAGAGGAGAGCTGCAAGCAAAAATTAAACAAAGTTTTCCATCATGACCAGTTTGTATGTATGGGAAAGGATGAGGGAGCAATTTAACAACTTCGCTTACCCTTGCTACAAGTAATAAACAAACAAACTGAAGAGATGTGTGGTGGCACCACTACGTCAAAGCCTAAATTCTGCCTGTACTTATGACATAGTTAGGTATAGACTGAAGAAGTCCTCGCTGCAGGATGAAACGTATCTGATATGAAGAAAATAAATACTTACGCTCCAAATAAGAGATTCAAAGTGAATGTGGTCACCCCACTACCCACACCCAATATCTAATTATTGCTACACCTAAAATGCTGCTCAATTTTTGGAAGGACTTGAAAATGAAGACTGTGAATTAGGGAAAAAGGGAAAATGTGAATCACATGGTTGAGGGGATAGCCAAAGACCTGGTGAGGTGGGGCACAGGTTGCATGTAGATAGTACTTGGACAGTACTGAAAACATCCAAATGGAGTCGCTCATGTAGCTTGCAGTGGAAAATCTCTAATGCGCTTGAACCCAATAAGAATAGTCGCTTGTATACAGACAACTATTTTATGCATGGTCGCTTGGTTGCTTGAAAACGCTTCCAGTGGCAAAGTCACTATCTATGCTTTCAATAATTTAGTTGCAGGCTCTGGTTGGCATTGCCCGTAAAGGCGGCTCCACACATGTGGTATTCACCAAGCACCTGGATGATGCTCGCCTATTTCCTAGTGATGTGGAGCGTCACTCGGTGCTGAATATTCGTGCTCAGGGGTGCTTCGGTCAGTGTCGGTTTTTTTCTCACTTCAAAGGAGACGAATATTCGCCAAGTAGCGAGCATCTGCCCTGGTCCACACATGCGGGTTGCACAAGGCTGATCAGCGGGGTACTTTTCTGTGGATCACAGCGTTCTCCCTCCACTGTCTAGTGTGATCCACATCATTATTTTGTTTGTTTGTGAGCTCTCCAGCCACTTTTTTCTTCAGCTTCCCCTGAGTTTTTTCGCTGCACTCCGTTTTTTTTACAACTTGGTAGTGAAATGGATTGGCCAAACGAAGTTGTTTTAAAGTTAATGGACGACCTATACGAGTCTTGGCTTCCTCTTCATCTGCAGGTAGCCAGCACTCATTAAAACAAAAGCATCTGCAGCAATTAACACTTGGTCGTCCATTGTGAGCAACTGCGAGCAGCTCGTCTCTCTCCCACTGTGAGCACTGCGTGGGACAAACCGCAAATGTCTGGAGCAATGAGCTTGCCACTTGCCGAGCACCTTGGCTAGTCGCCAAGTTGCTCGGTGCTCGGCAAATGCCGCATGTGTGGAGCCGCCTTAACAGTTAGTTTAGATAGGTCTAAATTTCATCAAATTAATCTTTTCAGATTACCTTCCAATTTTAGTCACTCCCAAAAACAGAAATCCTCAACTCTATATTGTAACTCAATTGTTTATCGTTTGAAAACTCTCTATTAGCCTCGTTCCAATTGACTCCACCATGGGTTGCGAGATTCCAAATGTCAGCACAACTTCAGGTTGATTAAGGACAGTACAGAATTCGTTAAAAAAATAGTTTAATGTAACATGGATATTGTTCACAGTCTAACTGTGTTTTTATTATTTTACGAATAGATTGTATAGGAGGGTTTTCTTTAAATATTATCCTTTTCTTAGTTGATGTAAATAAGTTATTATAAAACGGTAGTAATCTTAAATGAGTAATAGGTTTGATCACGTCTAATTAAAAGCGTTTACTTAATAGTTAGTTACTCACATTGTTAATTACAAATGAGTTCTTTTTCTTCCAGTTACACATGCTAATAACAACTAGCAAAAGAATGATGCCCCCGATCCCCAGCTGTACCATAATTTGCTTCTGTGAACAAATAGAAAAGTGAATTACAAGGCGTAAAATTACATACGAGAATATTGTCCTAGTTATGATGGACAATGATGTTAGCAGCTGGATTGTTTAGATAAACATAAGCAGGTGCTGTTGTACCAACGCAGTTCTTGAGGTACAGTGAGAGAAAAGCAATAGTCTCACAGAACCTATAGTTTGACCATTTGATTTTAGAAATCGCTGCCAATCATAACACATTGGTTTATTTTTTCTGGAGTAATGTCTGATTGTGAGGTTTTGCGGTAACTTTTAGGTTCAGAAATGTCAACGCTCTTGTCTGTGACAGAGAAAACCTCGAAAAACCACGTTTTGGGTCCAAAGTATCTATGCATGTACGGGTGGCTTGAAGATGGAACCCCACTATACTTCAGAAGTCCATGTGCGAAAGATCAGATTTTTTACATCGGTCCTTTTAAGGATCAGAAGGGAGACGGACATTGCACATTTTTAAAATATGCATTCTGAAACGTGAAAGGACAAAATTGGAAGAGGGAGGGCCCTAAAATTGTTTTGCTATTTAGTTACAAGGGCTGATTATTGAAAATAAACCAAAAAGTGAATAAAAACAGAGTAAGATAGAACGTTGTCTATATTTCCACGGAAGTAAACAGTTACGCTGTTGAATCAATTTTGACGGTTAGGTCATCATCAGTAACAAACATGAACTGAAAGTACATCACAGAAAGGAAATCTTATATAGGATCGAATGAGAGGAGATTGAATCCTATTGGCTCAGGGAAGTGAAAGGGGGAGATGTAAGCCTTGAGTGGCATTGGTTGGTCCTCCCCGCCCCTTTCACTTCCTTGAGCCAATAGGATTCAATCTCCTCTCATTCAATCCTATATAAGATATCCTTTCTGTGATGTACTTTCAGTTCATGTTTGTTACTGATGATGATCTAACCGTCGAAATCGATTTAACAGTGTAACTGTTTACTTTCGTGGAAATATAGACAACGTTCTATCTTACTCTGTTTTTATTTGAAATGCGTTTCCACTACTTCGTCACGAGTGACTTAGTCCGTACCAAAAAGTGAATTGATACTGCTGAAAAATTGACTCTCTGTTACTGATTTGTCTTGCAAAATGTAAAAATTACAACGTTTTCCATTGTTGTATGTAACAAATCAAATGCTTCAGGCGGGTTAAGAATCTCATTGCTGCGATCTCGACGCGAATGTTTGCCAATTTTCTGGCCGCCCTTCAAAAGGAAAGCATTGATGTACGTGCCAGGAAGTCCGATTACTAATTTTGTTTGCGAACAATTGAAATGGCATCACCGACGCAGGTTCCTGGTTTAAGGCAAGTTCGATAAAAGTAGTTAGGGTTGATTGGTTTTTTCCATCTTTTATCGCTTTTTCCATCGTAAATGAGCTGATATTAGAGCAGTCCTTGTGTTCCTGCTTGTAAGCTGTTTGGTACATGTTTGAATGAGACGTCCTTTATCTACACTATCACTACCACCCTGGTACTACAAGATGTGTAGTTTGTGGCTTTAGTTACAGTCCTTTGCAGATTTGGAAGCTTTTAAATCTGATGAATACCATTTGATGGCTTGGCAGGAGAGGAGTAGTTAGCTGTTCTTATCACTGGATAACACTATCATGATCCTACATTGCACTAGTTGCTTCAAATCCTTTCATCACTACATGAGAAGCCTCTAAGAACGCCCCTCCTGCGCTCTCATTGCTGCGATCTCGACGCTTGTTTGGCAATTTTTGAGCAGCCCTTCAGAAGGAAAGCATGGTGATGTACGTGCCAGGAAGTTCGATTACAAATTAAACAATGAAATGGTTTACAGATTCTTGGTTTAAGGCAAGTACGATAAAAGTAGATTAGAGTTGATTGGTTTTTTCCATCTTTTTACATCGTAAATGAGCTGATAATAGAGCAGTCCTAGTGTTCCTGCTTGTTCATGTTTAGCTGTTTTTGCTGATACAGTAAAATGATTACTGTTTGAATGATACGTCCTATAACGATAAAAAGATTCTTCCTTTTTTTTTACACTATCATTACCACACTATCACTACCACCCTGGTACTACAAGTGATGTGTAGTTAGTGGCTTTACGAATACAGTCCTCTGTGTGCTTTAAAATCTGATGAATACCACGCTGATGGTTTGGCAGGAGAGGAGTGGTTAGCTGTTCTTATCACTGGATAACACTATCATGATCCTACATAGCACTAGTTGCTTCAAATCCTTTCATTAATATGTGAGAAGTCTCTAAGAACGCCCCTCCTGCTCTCTCATTGCTGCGATCTCGACGCTTGTTTGGCAATTTTTGAGCAGCCCTTCAGAAGGAAAACATGGTTTAAGGCAAGTTCGATAAAAGTAGATTAGAGTTTATTGGTTTTTTCCATCTTTTTACATCGTAAATGAGCTGATAATAGGGCAGTCCATGAGTTCCTGCGTGCAAGCTGTTTGGTACATGTTTGAATGAGACGTCCTATCACACTATCACTACCACCCTGGTACTACAAGTGACGTGTAGTTTGTGGCTTTACGAATACAGTCCTCTGTGTACCCCAGCTTTTAAATCTGATGAATACCACGCTGATGGCTTGGCAGGAGAGGAGTAGTTAGCTGTTCTTATCACTGGATAACACTATCATGATCCTACATGGCGCTAGTTGCTTCAAATCCTTTCATCACTATATGAGAAGTGATAACGCCCCTCACCCGCTCTATCGGCAGTATGAATCCATTGAAAAATACCTCACGCGATTACGTGACAAATAACTTTGTTTGATACTTCATGCACCCTAAAACTTTCAACGGTCTGTTAATCATGTGCCCTTGTATTTTGATGCAAATAATTTTAAGCTGTGCTCTTGCAAGAACCATGGTTTTGTAATCTTTCCACTGCACTTAAACTCTGAATAAAGTTCGATTAGAATCACTGTTAACCTCAAAAGGGCTACATTATCATGTAAAGTAAAACAATCTGATTGCAGCTAATTTAGAACTGTTGGCAAATAGTTCCTTTGGCTTCTATGGTTATATTTTGATCTTATAAGTAACCCTAATTAGAAATGGAAGCAAAATAGAAGCTTTGGATTTAGTGATCAGCACGAAAGATTTAATCTTGTCTGAGCATGTTCTTACCCAGTTGAATTTATTGCATACTATTGGGGGTGTCGATGTTCCATTGGTAGATTTGAGATCATCGCTCGTTGGTTTTTCATTTCGGCAATGGTTGTCCCAGTTGTCGACCGTGTAAAGAGAAATTATCTCTTTAAATTTCTCCAACGGGCAGACTTCGGTGCAATTTGGTAGTTTGAGGAGGTGAACAACTCTCTCTACTTTTCCTTCGCTGTTAGTTGCAGTGTCGTTGTGGTACAGAACCTGTGGAATGATGGAATTTAGGGTTTTTTTTTTGGATGGTGATTACAGTTTTAGAAGAAAAAGGTTTACGGTTTTCATGTAAGAGCAAATTCAAAGTGAACAATTCAGAATGAATCTGGAATCCTTCCATGGGTCTGGTCTTGAAATTAATAGTTGAAGTTCATCTTTCGAAACGTAGACACATTTGAACACTTTTCTTAGCATTAAATTAAAGTTTTATAGTATTCAGATTATAGTGAATGCAACTTTTGGTTTATTATTTTATTACTATTTTGTTGGGTTTGTGAAAACTACATGATCCTGTGTGAAGTGAACATGAAGGATTGAACTCATAGGGGACCATCTTCACCCCAACCCGCACAATCCCTGAAAATTTCATCGAAATTGGGTCAAGAACTCCCGGAGTTATGCGTGTAACAAGGATTTCGTTTGCGCATGCGCAGAGACTACTATTGATCCGGGGGTCATGAAACTTGAAAAGGATCATCTACACATCAAACCGAACAATCGCTGAAAATTTCATCGAAATCGGTCAAGAACTCCCAGAGTTATGCTTGTGGCAAGGATTTCACGTTTGCGCATGCGCAGAGACTACTATTGATCCAGGTGTCATGAAACTTATAGGGGGTCATCTACACATCAAACCGAACAATTCCTGAAAATTTCATAGGAATCGGTCAAGAACTGCCGGAGTTATGCGCCTAACAAGGATTTCACGTTTGCGGATGCGCAGAGGCTACTATTGGTCCGGGGGTCGTGAAACTCATAGGGGACCATCTACACATCAAACCGAACAATCCCTGAAGATTTCATCAAAATCGGACTATAACTTCGTGTAGTTTTGCCCATAACAAGGATTTGCTGACAGACACAACAGACACGGAACCAAAATTGTTCGAAAAGGTCCGACGAGTGGAATTTTTGATTTTGGAGACAAAAAAATGTTCACATTCCGAAAGTGAAAACAATGCTTCCGCTACTTTGGTAGACTCGGAAGCAATATCATATCTGTATCACATTTCTAATCTTAACATATGAAGAATTAAACTACTTACAGACGCTACAAATTAAACCAGCTACAGGTCTTCAAATTTCAAATTTACCAGATGTTTTAAACTAATAACGGTCCAATATTGTCAATCGATTCACTTGCTCATTAGTAAGACTCCAAAATTCATACTCTTTGTTCATTTACTTACCGTCACTACGTATTTATCGTCCTGGGCTTTCCGTAGTTCAATCATTATTACGGAATCGAATGGTGGAGCAACGCTGTTGAATACGCCCATCACGTCTAGGATGGAGCCCATGCTGTAGTCATCAATGGAGAAAACAGTCATATTCCTGTCTTTATCTGTACCATTTGATTTACTGGACAGTGAATCTATTAGGGATTTGAAGAACCTTCCTGTACAAAAGAAATGATATATTTATAACATAATGTAATTGATAAATGTGGGAGAGTAAGAAGAGTACTGCCTGCTGGCTCCATGTTGGGGGGCTGAGGCAGGCAAAGCAATTTATTGATTTCTCCAGGAAGAGAGCTAACGAGATGCTCAGCCTAGGAAGAAGGGAGATATGTATAGTAACAGGGCACTGTCCACTTAGATACCATCTCCACAAAATGGGCAAATCTGAAACCACTTTCTGCCAGTTCTGTAGGGCAGAGGATGAGACTGAGTGTCATGTGATCTGCCACTGCTGGCAAAACAACGTTTTCTAACCTGGGGGCAGGCTACTGTTGACTCTCGGGCTATTAAAACGGGAGAGGTTAGGGCTCTCCTCTCATTTGCCAAAACGTGGTGGGGAAGGGTGGACCTTGACAACAGACTGGGATGTCAATGCTTACCCAGTGATTACCAAGCAGTTAGTGCCTGGGTCCCAGGCAGCTCCTGACGATGGGTGCAAGTGCTGTACACTGGGCATATAGTGCTTGGTTCGGCAGGGTGCCCAGGTCGGGCAGACAAATGTGCCTGGGAAGGAGTTGGAGGTAACGACCTCCTCCTCCAGCCACAATAGGCCCACCAGGGCCTCAATGGTCAAGTGGTTTTCGTAAACGAGGTTATGCATTATCTTTCCAAGACAAATCCTATCTGAAGTAGGTATCATCGATCATCGTGTGTGATGTTTTTTACTACTTCCAGCTTCCAACACTATTCACCCTCCCTCGTCCTTTACAGGCTAAAGATTTCCCGTCTACTTTTGCTTCCGAGTCTACCAAGGTAGCGGAAGCATTGTTTTCACTTTCGGAATGTGAAATTTTTTTGTCTCCAAAATCAAAAATTCCACTCGCGCATTTTAGACCTTTCTGAACAATTTTGGTTCTGTGTCTGTCTGTCTGTCAGCAAATCCTTGTTACGGGCAAAACTACACGAAGTTATAGTCCGATTTTGATGAAATTTTCAGGGATTGTGCGGGTTGGGATGTAGATGGTCCCCTATAGGTTTCATGACCCCCGGATCAATAGTAGCCTTCTGCGCATGCGCAAACGTGAAATCTTGGTTACGCGCATAACTCCGTGAGTTCTTGACCAATTTCGATGAAATTTTCAGGGATTGTTGCATGGGTTTGATGAAGATGATCCCCTATAAGTTTCATGACCCCCGGATCAATAGTAGCCTCTGCGCATGCGCAAACGTGAAATCCTTGTTACGCTCATAACTCCGGGAGTTCTTGACCAATTTGGATGAAATTTTCAGGGATTGTTCGGACTGATGTAGCTTTAGTCAATAATAATTTTCAATGATCTATACACTCATGTTATGGATACGAGGAAGCTATGTGCCACACTCACTTGGCATTGTATCTTCACTTGACCTACATTATTGAAAAAGAATCTGTTTTAGCTAGTTTACCTGTTGTTAATTTGGAGATGTTGGAAGTCAGTCCCCCACAGCTGTCTCGATGTTATTAGAAGTGGTTTCCTGGTTCTGCTATGTTTTTTAGCATAAATCCCATCAACAAGATTGTTTTAATATGGTGGTGACTTTTATTTCTTGATCAGTTATGAGTAGACAGGTAAGCTTACTTGCTTACATTTTCCTGATTCATTGATATTCGTTACCAGTTTAGGTTCTGATCCGGGATTTAGTGGAGTTTTGGCTGTTTATGACTGAAATTATCCTATTCTTCTAACGGTGTACGTTGAATTTTAGTGAGGTTCGTCAGGCGACGAGAAAAAACGCACGAATTAGTTTAAAAATGTATTTGAAGAGAGAGGCGGTCGAACACGATTTATAAACAGATAAGAACTAACATGAACTGGAGAACAGCGCTCCCAGGAGCAGAGACCAAAAGGAGGATTGCCTCCACATTTCAAATCTAACATTGAATAACCTATCACTTTGTTATGGAACTTTTTCACGATTTCGGTTACTCCAGTGTATCTACATTCCTGTGTCCCTTTATTCGGAAAGATTAACGGATACTGAAGGCTGTCGTTTGATAACTAAGTACCTAGTTGAGCTGTTGATTCATGCACCTCGTGTATTGAACTACAGAACTCACTGCCTTGCCATTTGAGCTGTTTAGCCATTCATACATTCTATTCAGATCTATATATCGTAGATGAGTCGTTGTAGTTATTGAGAGTTTTTCATTATCTTACCACCAACAGTTTTCTTCATTTCTGGCGTCCACGTTGGGAGGATGTACGCCATCGCCACTGCTTCAGCCATAGTTTTTGGAAACACGCCTTTCGCCCAGTCATGCAGAGCCAACTTTTTATTAGACTGAAAAAAGTAGTTGGTACAAATTTGAGGTGCCAATAATTACATTCTCCTTATGACCTAATAATATTAGGATATAATTTGATATCCTAATAATCTTGCTCTGCTCTCCTACTAATGAGTATAATCAATAACTTATAACACTCTTGTCACATCATTTTCGAGCACACTTGGATTAGTTAGTACCACCTTTTCAGTATGTTCATAGTCAAATTGAATCCGTGATGAGATCGGAAGGACATAGCCCTGCATTGGTCTTGTGTGATAATCATTTGGTTTTATGAGTTTCCTAATTTCTAAATTATTAGCAGTATTTTCGAATTGAGGTCGAGGAAAGTGGTTTTGTCATCAGAAATAAACCAAGTACCCTTGAGGCAAACCAGGGTGCGTTGCGAAAGACCCTATTTTATGTGCATCTATTACTTACATAGTTGTAATATAGGTACATGAAGGGGAAGAAAGGATAACTTGTCAAGAACTAGTGTAAATGCAACAGTGTGTAGTGAAAATGCTATCAATAGAACAGAGAGTATGCATACCAGTGGGGGATCCTTGCCTGAAACTCATGGGGTGCACAGAGATCAAGGGTGGCTACTGCAAGGGTAATGGAAGGGTTGTTTTCATAGCCAAATACAAATTTCAGCCATACGCAAATAGGATAAATCTGGTTAATTTCTCATTTTCAATACGCATGTACAATCGACAAAACTCATGGCACAAATCTGCATATTTTTTTTACTTTTAATGTTTGCTGAATCCAAGGCAGTGAAGGCAAGGGGCGTTCAACGTGAAACATCTTGCTCTTTTATGTTGCTGACAAATGGATATAGTTAAGGGAAATTTTACTGAATTATTTTTCATCGTAATACTTTCGTAACTCTGCTGACGCTCTTGCTTGGAGAGCCATTGATGGGTAGCTCTATTGAGATTTTGTCTCCTACAGGCAACCTGGAGCTCACCCCATCTGGCTTGAGTAATGGCAAGGTGAGGTGACTGTTGTACATGGACCTCTGCCCGATTGGTCCTTTCGTGACCCAACTTTCAAGGTGGGGACCGAATTGTGGTAAATTTGGTAGCTACTGGATCCATCTTACTGGTAGACATCTTTATGCAGTACCTTGTGATATGGTATGTGGAGTGTCCATCTCCATCCGTAACTTTTTATATGATTGCCTAGCTCTTATGGACCCCAGAGTCCTGCAAAGACCCCCTCAGTGGTTTGATGTTCTATTTAGGGTCTAGTCCTTGGGAATGAACCTGGGCTGAGGGCTCTGCTACAAACTGTGATATACTTATACTTATCCTAGGTGTATCTCTCTTAGATGTAAAGGTGTTGTGCATAAGCTGCCAATGACCCTACTGGTTGACAAGCAACTAAATCCTAAATTGATAAAAACTTGACCTAACTTAGAAAAAAACTAACTGAAAATAATTTAAAAAGAAACAGTACTGAATTGTTAGCAGAACACTGAAAACCAAAACGATACGAAGTACATTGTGCACCCGTAGTGGTGGAGCGTAAAATTAAGTGTGCTCATTGTTTTGCTTTTCGAGCACTCTAATTGGCCAATCTCACAGGCCCGCCTCAATTCAAAATGAAAATCCTCTGGGATTCCGCCTTCAGTAGTTCCAACCTTGGAGCAGCTCGTATTTGCTTTTTATTGGTCCAAACCACAATCCTTGTACTCCTCAGGGAGGTATTTTTCACGCGTTGTTCTAAACAAGTCCAGTCCTATGTCACTGGCCAGCTTACTCTGCAAATGAGGATGGTGGGATTTTGAAATTGTATTGTTTTGGTTTATTGGATGGGGTTGCATGCGTTTATGCTGTAATCAGGAGCACACCGCAGCACAAAATGAAGTAAATACTACATGTAGATGATGCAGTGTTTGGTGTTTTGTTTGGAATCATTTGCCTTCCCCATCCTTCTCGCTTCTCTAGCAAGTATGGTAGATCTTACTGGTAGACATCTATGCTGTACCTCGTGATATGGTATGTGGAGTGTCCATCTCCATCCCTAACTTTTTATATGATTGCCTAGCTCTTATGGACCTTGGAGTCCTGCAAAGACCCCCTCAGTGGTTTGATGTTCAGTCTATCCCAGACAGGGCCCAGTCTTTGGTAGTGAACCTGAAAGCCGTAGGGCTCTGCTACAAACTGTGATATACTTAATTCCACCTTACATAGGTGTATTTCTCTTAGATGTAATATTGTGCAAAGCTGCCAATGACCCTACTGGTCGACTAGCAGCTAAATCCTAAATTGATAAAAACTTACCTAACTTTGAAAAAAACTAACTGAAAACAATTTAAACAGAAACAGTACTGAGTGTGCTCATTGTTTTGCTTTTCTAACTCTCTAATTAGCCAACGTCACAGGCCCACCTCAATTCAAGCTGAAAATCTTCTGGAATTCCGCCTTAGCAAGGCCAACCTTGGAACAGCTAGTAGCTTTTTATTGATCCATACCACATTCCTCGTAGAGCTTGTAGAGGTCTATTTTAAGCATTGATTCAAACAAATCCAGTCTTATGTCACTGGCCAGCTTACTCTTCAAATGAGGATAGAAAGATTTTGAAATTGTATGTTTTAATTTTTTGGTTTATTGGTTGGGGTTGAATCGTTCTTACGCTTCTTACAGGAACAGACAACAACACGAAATTTAGTAAATACTACTTGCAGATGATGCAGTGCTCAGTTTTTGGTGTTTTGTTTGGAATCACTTGCCTTCCCCATCGTTCCCGCTTCCCTAGCAAGTATGGTAGGTGTTGGTGAGTGATAGGCGATAGGCAAGTCACCCTCTCGCTACTCCATCCCAATGTCCGCGTGACTGATGAAACCCTCTCACTGTACTGTGTTCCCAGTATACCTAGTACTTCACCCCTCAACCTATATTTTTCAGCCCTACCATTGCAGAATGTGAGAGCATTGGGCCACCATAACGCTGGTGCTTCAGCTATGCTATGATAACTATGATTTCAGTGACGTTGCAGATGAACCTAATGAAACAAAGTTGTTCCATATCATCATGCCCCTTCCATCTTCAACAGATACTAAATCAAAATGGAAGTGTTCTACACTCTTACAACTCACCTCGATCATGAAGGTGTTCCACAGTTCAGCCAAATCCTTGAACTCTAAAGGCCTGTCGTCTATTCCCGTGTAGTTGGCAGCGCTGGCAAAAAGTTCTTCGTATTTGCTCCTTAACGAGTTATATTCCGTGGAGGACAGGAATTTCTTGTTCAACTCTTCGTATTTTGAGCATTTAAAATCCGTGAACTATGAATCAAGAAACGGATTTGTTAAATTGGATTCGGTTCTTCATAATTTTCTGAAATTGTGTAGATGTAGATTTAGGTGTTGAAAATATCAGCATTCTATAGTTTCGATGATACATGCTCCTTCCATCGTAAACATGAATCTATATGGCACGCGAAGGTACGAAGGAAGCGCAATTTGATGTTTGGGACGCGCCACTTGAATTAAATCACTCTCGACTAAGTTGTGGATATCTATCTCGATTAAATAAAATACGTCATACTTCGTTATTTTAGGAAAGCAGACCTTCCCTACCTTGGTTTCTGTTTTCTTCACTTAGTTGAATGCGTCTTAAAAATGTGTTTAAACGTCAGGTTGTATTGAAAAAGAAAAGGCTTGTCTCAAGTTTCGCAACAGAGTGCGATTTAGAAATGATACCTTTAGACCTAAAAACAAGGTGGTTTCTTCAGCTTGAGGAAATCAGTTTATTATATTTAATTTGAGATATTTCGGTTTCTCTTGTGTTAGTCATTGGCAAAGTATTGATAAATAATGATAATTGGAGTATGCTTGTTTCTGACTTACAATTCCATCGTACAAACCGGTTAAAATGCCCTGAAACTGCTGAGAGCATCGGACATACCACGAGTTCATTAATGTGGTACGAAATTGATAATGGTAGGATAATAAAAACCTCTGCCAAGTGGGTGTGGCACATAGCTTCCTCGTAGCCTTAACATGACTGTATAGATCATTGAAAATTATTATTGACTAAAGAACAGAAAATATATGAAGAAGAAAATATACTTAATAAGTCCTAACAATCCCTGAAAATTTCATCGAAATCGGTCAAGAACTCCCGAAGTTATGCTTGTAGCAAGGATTTCACGTTTGAGCATGCGCAGAGGCTACTATTGATCAGGGGGTCATGAAACTCATAGGGGACCATCTACACATCAAACCGAACAATCCCTGAAAATCTCACCGAAATTGGCCAAGAACTCCCGGAGTTATGCGCGTAACAAGGATTTAACGTTTGCGCATGCGCAGAGGCTGCTATTGATCCGGGGGTCATGCAACCTATAGGGGACCATCTACACATCAAACCGAACAATCCCTGGGAATTTCATCGAAATTGGTCAACAACTCCCAGAGTTATGCGCGTAACAAGGATTTCACGTTTGCACATGCGCAGAGGCTACTATTATTCCGGGGGTCATGAAACTCATAGGGGACCATCTACATATTAAACCGAACAATCTCTGAAAATTTCATCGAAATCGGACTATAACTTCGTGTAGTTTTGCCCGTAACAAGGATCTGACAGACAGACAGACACGGAACCAAAATTGTTCTGAAAGGTCTAAAACGCAAAATGCGAGTGGAATTTTTGATTTTCTAGACAAAAAAATTTTCACATTCCGAAAGTGAAAACAAAGCTTCCGCTACTTTAGTAGACTCGGAAGCAAAATTACAATTGAGTGAGACTAATACCATAAATGATCAAGATCATGATAATACTAATTAGAATAAGAGATAAGACACTGCAAAAAGTCCAATTGATGTCAACAATATCCTTGCATTCGTCAACGTGTAACTTGAAGTGGTAGTGCAAAAATGACAGATTTTCTCTACATTTTCGATCATTGTGATCGGGAAACACATTTTCATGCCTCGAAACTTGAATGGGCCCAAGTAGTTACTCCAACAATAATTTTAAAACTGTCAACATTTACTGGTTCTATGCCTCGAACAGCCAATCAATTAGCGGAAATGGGTTTTTTCGTTATTTTTGGCATATTAAACAATTTTTTGATGATTTTATCCTGAATCTTTTAAAATCTTAGTCTGCAGTGACTGAGTTCGATGAGTGAAATTTCTGTCTCAGGGCTTGGAGATTGAATGTAGAGTATAATTAAGCACAATAATTTCAAGATGGTTATGTCAGTTGAAATTTTCTTCCTTGAAATCGCTTTGTTTTAGGGTCTAAAAATAAGGAACCATTCCTGCCATAGTCCATTTCAAAACTCGTACAAGAACTTAACCAAGACCAGGACCGAATAATCAGTTCCTTCAGTTTGACATTAGTTGATGATTTTCGTGTAAACTAAACCGCGTAGATTCTCCTACTTTGGGTGTTTTTAAAACTCAATATTCGGCTCAAAATTTGTTCGTTCTCGTATGTATGATTTTAACCAAATGCTATTAAATATTCCTCAAATAGTTTTTCAACTTCCCCATCAGCTACGTTCCTCTATGCAATCTGTCTCCACAACTTTCCGAGTTCGTTCTAAAAGTAACATTACTTTCTGTCACAACGATTATCCTTGATTTTAGGCAAGAATGAAGCAAAAAAGTATTAGTTAGTCTTGTAACACGGCGCACAGTGGGCTGAATCACTAATTTAGGTGGACAAAATTCTGAAACTTGTCCATATGCAACCTTTGGGTTCCCAGATCACGGAAAAAATTATTTAAAAAATCAAATTAATTTTTTGACATGATTGGCGAGCACACAGTGGTCTAAAATCAAATTGATTTGCTAAAATTTAAAACTTTCCTAAATTCAACGATTGAAGTCCCAGAATACGGGAAAAATTATATTTAAAAATCTAATTAATTTTTTGACACGATTCGCGAGCACAAAGTGGTCTATTATCAAATTTATTTGGCAAAATTGTACTGAAAAAAAAAAATTATGTATCACCCAAAACGCAAAAAATCGCAAAAATTCATTGCAACATTTAAAAACTAGAAGGATTGATGAAACAAATCCTGCAAACGAATACGTGGAATAACTTGGCGTTAATATAGTTTTTCGTGAAGGTGTTGTACCTTGGGACAATTTGTAAACAAATGTATTTTATTTTACTTGGGTAAAACTTATAGTAAAAATGAAAGTAGTAGGTTATTGCTTACCTTTTAAGGGATCTACTAACACTTTAAAACTTAAAAAATATTACTTATCAAGAGAGTAATAAATTATTTTGTTAACCCTTGCAGAGTGTCCCAAGGTACAACATACTGTTGTACCTTGGGACATAGGGTGTTGTACCTTGGGACCAGATGAAAAACAAACAAATTTTAACACATAAATCTTATAATTACATATAAAAATACAAAACCATTACAGCAAACTTTATATGTCAGATTAATACAAATAAATCTACTAGATTAGTCCAATGGCATGTCGTAACCATTAAAGTTCACAGGGAATTTAAGTGAGTTCTGTTGACGCGCTGAAGATCCTGCAGCTATGGGCGGAGGCAGTTTACAAATGATCTCTTCTTCTCCTATTTCATATATGGTCTCATTTCTTGAGATGAACGTGTTTGTTCCTGTCTTAACCAAATACTGGATCTCATATACAAAGTCCCAAGGTACAACCTCAAATTAGTCCCAAGGTACAACACACTGCAACAAATGAAAACATGACCTTTAAAAGTGTTTGAGGTTAACATTACAGGTTAACTAACTGCACCATTAAATAGAGTACAATTTAAGCTTTAGTATACTGTCTTACTTTTTGACAATAATTAATTAGGACAAAATATAAAAAAAAACAATGAAACAACAAAAAATTTACTTACCTATGAGTGTTTCACTTTTATTGTGTAGCTCCCATAAATCACAGTCCAAAGTGTCCAGTCATTCTACACTAGCACTTTTTGGCTAGAGGAACAACTACATCAGGTTAGTTTAGTGTTTCACCAACAGATGGCAGAGCTATGCTCTTTGTCCCAAGGTACAACTGTCCCAAGGTACAACACCATGAAGTTACCGAGAAGGCAGAAATAGCCTTTAGTGCTGCTTGGCTGTCAGATAGTATATATATCGTTGCACCTTTGAGTCGTTTCCTGGCAATCTCTTGTGCACATATTTCTATAGCATGGGTTTCCGCTTGATATATGGTTGCGGTCGAACCTAGAGGCTTGGCCAGTTTGAAATTAGGGCCTTTAATCCCCAGACCAGCCGCCCCATTCATCACGGACCCATCTGTGTACCACACAAGTGAGCCTGGTTTAAATTGAGGCATGCCTCTTTTCCAAAACTCACGATCATTTATGATTACTTTAAAAGGTAGATCAAAGTTCATCTTTTCTAACATTACGTCAGAGATGGACATAGTCAATGGATCTGTGTCTATTTTGTCCAGTATTTCCAAGTGACTATCTTTCTGTAGGGAGGGCCTAATTTTTCCCATTTGCTGCATTCTAATGGCCCCCAGGTATGCTGTTCTCTGCACATAAATGTGCAGAGGGGTGAGGTCTAAGAGAACCTCTAATGCTGCTGTGGGAGTGGTGTTCATGGCCCCTGTAATGCCAATACAGGCCTGCCTCTGAAGTTTATTAAGTTCCAGTAGAGCAGTGGTTTGGCAGGTTTTTGGCCACCACCTGGAAACATAGGTATTTACATTCATTTAAGGAAAGACATAAATGCTACAACCCCTCTAATAGAACTTGGGTAGCTTATCAACCAATATAATTTGTTACAAAACTATTTCACAAACCAATTTCTCACTGCCCGATCAGTTATCACTCCTTCACCATACACACTGCACAGTTTTTGAGCCGTATATGTAGCACTATTGCCTTGTTTGAATTCCCAAAGCATAAGATGCCGAAATCCGTATTTTTTAATTGTTCACTAGTTTAATGGCCCTGCTACGCAGGTTAAAAAGAAATAGGTGAATAACACAATGAGGGAGTATAATAACAATATGCAAAGTCAAAAAATCGTATATCCCAAATCCCCGAGGAGAGGACCACGTCGCTTGCCCTGGGAGACGCATCCCCCCGCTGGGGCCCTCCTTCCTTCACTGGCGGGGTCGGGGTAGGGGGGAGCAGGTCGGTTGCCCTGGGAGACGGGGGCGAGAATTCCACCCGCCCAGCGTTACCACCCCCTGAAACGTCGATATACTCTGATAAGCTCGTCTTTATATAGTGTGATTATGAAGGTAAAAAAAAAAAAAAAAAAAAATGAAAAAATTGACGTGCACACCGAACAGAAGTTGTCTAAAGACTGACCAGTTTATACCTGCGAAGCGAAAACAAAAATCCCTCAGCGGGGGAACTCCCATTGTGGACAAACAATGATCAAAGGGACACAGTACTTACGGAAGTTATTTATGACTCGACCCAATATATCGGCATCGATATTTTAACGCCGATACTATCAAACATCGATATTTTATGTTTCGATGGCTATCCCTAGTTATACATATCAATTCCTCTGGATATTGGTTTACCTCTCACCGATCCACTGTCCCAGGTGGTACTGGTTGAGAATCCCCTGTGCTGTCATCAGTCCCATCCCTTCCGGCCAGAATTTCTCCTCTTTGTACGGATCCTGTTTGTAAGTTTTAGCGATGCTGATTTCCCCATGCCGGAACACCTGGTGACGTTGAAGGGGGGGATCTCTATGAATGGTTGGTGCATTTTGGATTGTTAATGGCGACTACAGTTGTAGTATGCCAGATTTTAATTATAATAATTCATTATCCGTAGGGTCTTTTAAGTTATATTCATTTTTCAACTAATTTCCATCGATAAGTGCCACTTGAAGATGCTAGTTCCATTATCTTCCATAATGACTTCTTCATTCGACCGAGAAGAAAAATTTGTTGAACCCCCTAAAAATTGCTGATAACGCATTGGTTTGTTGCTCATCTACACTAAAATTGGGTTTGAACAAAATAAGAATCAAGAAACACCGTTAAGACCTAGGTGTAACCTGAGAAGCGTAGATGAAAACATGTTATTTCAACCATATCTCCTCCAATTTCTCTATTTCATCGTGAAATTTGAAATTTTAGCTTTGTTGCACATCTCGAGTGAAATTGGGATCGAACAGAACAGAAAGCACGAAAATCGGTTGAGATTTGCAGGCGATTCGGTCTTACAATGGTCTGAAACGGATTTGTATTGATTTCTTTTGCTTCTCAAGTTTGGGTTGTCCCACACCCCCTTCACCAACTACCTAAAAACGCTGCAAATTCTTTCACTGGGGTTTATTATTCAATTTCATTCATTTGGCTTGCATTCATGATTTGAATTTCTACTAAGCTTTGGAGTGTGCGTGTTTGAAGGTGATAGAGCGATTATTATTGCGAATTTCAGGAGGCACACAAATATGATCAACTGATCAATCCAAATAGGTATTTTGGTTGAGAACTGATTTAAGTGCTCTATGCATATCTCCTGAAATTCAATAATCGCTCCATCACCTGTGAAACACGCACACTCCAAAGCTTAGTAGAAATTCAAATCATGAATGCAAGCCAAATGAATGAAATTGAATAATAAACCCCAGTGAAAGAATTTGCAGCGTTTTTTTCAAGAGCGATTACAATGAAAAAACGTTTTATTTGAAAATTTTAAATTTTGTAAGACGAGATGCATATCAGAATGCTTCAACCCGTGTATCGGCTATAAACCCTTTTAGCTATGATGGCAGCATAAGATCATGCCATACATCGGGAATGGTTTGAGCTACAGACCTGGGGAGGGGCTCATTCAATTCCTCATGGAAAGTTAGGGATTTTACAAAACTTTGACAACCCTTAAAGGGCACTTTAAATTAAGTGAGAGAGCTGGCTAAAAGAATTGGGGCTTTGTCGGACCAACATGGATTTTTCCTGAAAATTTCAGATTTTTTGCTCGAATTGTTTGGGAGAAATCGTGCGTACGGCGGACGGGCGGAAAAATTTGTAATGCAGATTTGGATTGTACACCCTTTGAAACGTAAACCATGAAATTTTCGGGGGGGTTGGACATTTTGTTTTTCAAGAGCGATTACAATGGTTTATTATTGAATAATAAACCAAAATGAAACATTTCCAACTCACGAAGTTCACCCGATCGATGTTTATGTTCGACCACCTCAAATCTTATCCGTATAAATATAGTCAGTGAAGTACCGCACTTGGTTTATACAATTTTGTATTGGGGAGGCACAGTTGACTCCGCACTGTTTACCTTTTCCGTTGTTTGTTGCATTCAGAACCTGACAGCAAAAATGTTGACGTTGGTAGATTTCATTGTCTTTGAATCATAACATTGACCTGCTACGAATTACACAATGTACTCCGTTTTCCACCACGTTTAAGGACGACATTATTATTTGAAAACAACGTCGAGTGCGGCAAAAAGTGTTTCTCACCGTTATTAAAATACTTTATACCTTTTCAATTCAATTCGATGCATCGATGTGTTATCAATTAGGAAGAAGTCAATGAAAAGTGTTTTACTCACCAAGTGAACGTATTCCAAAGCGCCGGCTTCTTGGTCCAAATTCGCCACATCGACACAAAACGCGTTAGCCGCAAGTTCCAAAATGACCCACGACGCCGCCCAATTTACCATAATGGAATCATGAACTCATAGAGTAGCACCTCCGTCAATTCGCTTGCTTTCCACAGTCGGAAAAGGCACAATAGCTCGTAAACCCGGTTCCTGGTCTTTCAATTGTCCGTGACGAATAGCAATAAATCCCTTCTCAACTGTTAGAATTTTATAGGATCTTTTTTCTTTTGCGGTATGACTTCATGGAGGAATCGGTTGTGTCTGTTGATAAGAATCTACGGAAAAGGTCCCGGGTACGGAAGAAGGTCCCCATGGGTACGAAAAAAGGTCTGGCTGGTTAAGGAAAACCTCCGTTGTATTACGCTCAGTAAAAAATGTCTCCGTACACCCAGTCAGTTCCTCGTAAATATTGAAGTTGCTCCTTGCAGACCTTGAAGAAGGGGTTATTAATTGTAACAATGTGTTAACAGAGGTCTTGAATAATGTATTTTATTTCAATTGAATTTTCCAACCAAACAACCAAAGGCCTAATAGCTAAAAAACGCTGCAAATTCTTTCACTGGGGTTTATTATTCAATAATTCATGATTTGAATTTCTACTAAGCTTTGGAGTGTGCGTGTTTCACAGGTGATAGAGCACTTAAATCGGTTCTCAACCGAAATACCTATTTGGATTGATCAGTTGATCATATTTGTGTGCCTCCTGAAATTCAATAATCGCTCTATCATCTGTGAAACACGCACACTCCAAAGCTTAGTATAAATTCAAATCATGAACGCAAGGCAATTGAATAATAAACCTCTGTGAAAGAATTTGCAGCGTTTTTAATTGTTCTTTCTTCCGAACAGCCCGGTTTTTGGTTCGACGTTTCAATTCGTCCCACAGATGTTCAATTGGGTTGAGGTCTGGAGACTGAGGAGGTGTTTGTAGTTGCCTCGGTGCATTATATAGCAACCACTGCCGAGCTTTATGAGCAGTATGCTTTGGATCATCATCTTGCTGGAAGACAAAATTTAATTCTAGTCCATCAAGCTTGCACTCGTTTGGAGATTTTCCTCAAGGATGTCAATATAAACATTTACATTCATTATTCCGTTGATTATATGAAGTTTGCCCACACCAGCTGCACTCATGCAACCCCAGACCATGACGTTCCCACCGCCATGCTTAACAGTGGGCAGCAAATTTTTCTTGTCCAAACTCTTGTCCTTCCATCTGCCCCAAAAATCTTAAATTTACTCTCATCAGTAATTATTACTCTACTCCAGAAAGATTGGGGCTTGGAAACATGGTCTTAGGCAAATTGCAGACGCTTGACTTGATTGGCCTTGCTAATGAATGGCTTCTTCCTTAGCCTGAACGAATATAAACCTCTTATTTAGTAGTGTTTCGGACGGCTTGGGGGGTAACAATCACTCCATATTCATTTTGAAGATCAGCAGCTATCGCACGTGCTGTGGAGGTTGGCTTGTCTCGGACATCTCGTGAAACACTCCTTTCTTGTGCTGCTGTCAACTTGCGTGGTTCGAGGCTTATTGGCAACTGATCCAGTTCCTTGATATTTATTAACGATGTATAGAACAGTTGAATGAGATTTTCCAATTGAACGGACGATTTGATTTGGTGAATGCGATTCACCTTCACGGTGAAGTTTAATAACGATTTCCCTAACATCTGGAGAAACCTCCATGACCGTCACCGGATCGATACTGATCTCATAGCTGCAGATTGAACTCAAGTTTTCTCAGGATCTCATAAAACGCTCTCGTCTAAGAAAAAAGAAAATTGTACTAATATTCTCTATATAAAAATCTGACTAGTGAATATTCTTCGTCACACTTGGAAAACTTCCCAAAGCTTTACCTCAATAAATGAAGGGCGAAAGAATGAGGGCACTACACAATTTTGTACACATAAATTATGATTAGACCAATTGAAACGTCTTACGAAATCGTCTCTTCATAGGGCTATGAGTCCTCCATTTTGCTTTGTCAGCTGTTAGCTTCACTACTTCTATTGACTTACACATATTGACCACTTTTCTAGACTTACAGAGACATTTAAGGACAACCAAGAAGGGAACGTGAGACAAAAATGTGCTTTTCTCAGTCTAATTCAATTTTCAACTACCAATATGCAAAGTAGGTCAATCTTGTCTGCCTTCTCGGCTTCAAATACGTGAAACGAACAACTCAATTCTACCTTTTAAAGGACTTCACTGGTACGTACGTAAATACCTGAAAAAAATGGAAGTTTTGCTATGTTTGTCAAACTTCAGAAAACCGTGTTTTGCAACAGTCGAAATTCATATCCGCCCTGCAAGAATCATCGTGGAGGTGAAAGCCCAATTCCATGTTTAACCCAATCTTTATTCCTATTATTGCAGCAACGAAGACAAAGGCACAGAAAAGTTCATTTCTTACCTCACATCCGCAGAGCCGATCTACCTTTTCTTAACAATCAGGGTTGAGCTTGCGAATCGTAGAACGATTTTTGCTTGCCTTTGAGGTTTCTTGCAGTCCAGTCAATAGTGGCATTGGGCCCCGGCAATAATCACTCTTGGCTCCTCCAACAATCACGTTTTATAGCACTTACTGTATTCATTGAGTGTTTACAACTAATACAGTTCAATCACGAGGGTTGGGGACAATCAACTGATAATAGGATAAGACTATATTTTGGTGATTCTTGCACTCTCAAGCATTCTAGTGGGTGTTCAAACAACTACGGGTGCGCTCGGAAATGTCACCCACTTTATTTCAGGCGCTCCAATTGGTTCATTCTTTGGAGCCAGATCAAATCAAACAGCGCAAAACGCTGTGTTTCACGTCCAAGCTCCGCCCATCGCGCGCATAGCTAAAGTTTTGCTCCTGGACAATGAAACCCTAACCCCACTCACCAAACTCACGACTCCACCATCCTCTCACCCATCCTGAGGCTCTGTTTGGCTCGTGAATTGAGAACTCTTCTGCTCTTCATGGGGAATAGTTGGAAAACAGTATGATAATATTATACTTTTAATATTATTATTATTATCAGATATATTTTTCGTTTTGTCCAGGGGGTGCAGGTGCGCCTGCTCACTAGATATGTGTAACAGGGAGTGATAAAAATTGTGCCGTTCTGTAAATAATAAAAATTTATTTTCATTACTTGAACTACAACAGAATGTACAACACCGACGACCTTTTCAAACAAAGACCAATTGTTCGCATAAAATTAAAAATTATTGCATCTCATTAAACTAAGCTCTCAAATAACCTCATTAATACATTCCATCATTCGACTCATTGTTCTCTTTGAGAGTTATACATAAAACAACAATATAGCATCTCGAATGGACTCATCAAAAAATTAAATAATCGTGTTCGTAAATGGGTACAATTCAACTTTTTTTCGCTTATTTTCCGCATGTATAAGAACTACGAATGATATCCTAATTCACTTTTCTACATAAATTAAACTTTTAGGATTGTAAGGAACAGAAAAATCACGAAACAAATTGAAAATGGTGAAACATTGAATCGAGGCTCAATCTTGCCTAGCGTTTTCGCAATATTTTGGAAGACAATGACTTACAATCTAAGTCTCTCTCTAAATGTTAGTCTCTTTAAAGTGGTTTGGAAGACGTGAGTTCCTGCAGCTGAGAAACAGTTCGTTTATGAAGCACATGAATCATTCCATACTAATTTACCTCGCACCTTACAATCTCTTGTATTGTCTAAATGAACTAGAGAGAGGATTGAAGAGATAGGATTCGTATGTATTCACATATTTTCATATTTGTATATAATGCAATGACATTTTTTCTCATTCATAACTGTAATTCTTCATATAAATCTTATCCCTAATAATAATAATTCCAATTTGTTTTATCAAATGTTTAATCAATTAGTCCCCGGAATATAGACAATGCGATTCAGAGGGTATTTAAAATATATCTTAGCAAATAATATTGCATGCTATCACACTTCGTTGGAAGACTAGATTCACATTTTAAACTAGCGAATTTGTTTCTTAACAAATAATTTTCCGAAGTTTCAAGGATTTGTACAGAATTGTTCACCTTGGTTTGTGTTTGAGTCGGAAAGGAGTGAAATGGGATCTCTTTCGACATCCGCCTTTGTTCTTTTAGAGGAACGAATGGTGTTTTCACAGCTATTTGTTCAGCTGTGTGACTGGTGAAGTTGACGGATCCGAGTTTATGTGACGAGTTGGTATGATACATGTAAAAAGTTTCATTGGTTGTTTCATAAGAACGATATGGATTTTTATAGTCCCCTGGACTGCTATTTCAAAACATAGAAAAACGTAATAGCTGGAAGACATTCCCAAGTATTGCAGTGACAAAGAGTTTTATCTCTTGTTTATACCGTTTAAAAGTTTTATATCATGTTGAAGGGACGAATTTGGGGAGTTTTCCATTCAAAATTGTCTCAATCAATTTCTGTTAGTATTCAACCGTGCCACAGGTATTTGGAGGATGAACTGTCAAGTTCTTCAGGTTTCTGAAGTACCAAAATTATATCTTCTGATCCTTCTACAACTTCATTCTGAGCTATACATCGACGCATAATGTACATTTATTCGTCTGATACCCGTATTTAAAATAATTTTTGGAATTTAATAACGACACTTCGAGTGGGAATGAAATCTAGTTGATGTCCGTGAAAGAGAAATGAACTACGGTCGTATTGTTTAAAAGCCGGTGTTTTAGTCCGATCGGTCAATCCTTGAACAACTCTATTGATGCCAAAACTCTATTTATACAAAATTAGCTGCACTGATAAGTGAATATTTTTGTCTAGCCAAAAGTGTGATATCCACTGAACATGGACATGTGTATTCCATGTTGTAATGTAGGTTGTAGATGGTTAACTACATTTAATTGAATAAAAACAGTGAGAAGGCAAAAAGCTGACGTTAGATCTTGCCACGTTAGTCACTTAGGTTTTGTAAACCGAATTGCATCGTAATCAATTATCGCACCAAAAACGTTTTTGCACAAATTATTTTTAATTACTTTATTTTTTGATGGTCGAAGATTTGATAAATGGGAGATCCATTCAGTGACTGCTACCATCCGTTTAATTGTTCTGTTCCAAACAAAATTATTGTTTCGAAACTTTTTGTAGACCTTGATTTGAGAAAATGTACGGTTATTGTTTTTTATTAGTCAGTACCTAACCGCCGAAAATGATGTAACAATTTATTTTGTAGAAATACACAAAATTGTCAATAGTTCCGTTTTCCTTTTAGGGTATAGCCTGAACGGCAATGTTATTTATAGCTTTTCCAAGTCAGATTCTGAAATTTCCAAACCAATTTCAGAATTGTGATCAATATCGGGTGGGATGTTCGGTTTCTGAAATTGAAATGAAAATTCTGAAATTGAAATGGAAAAGTCTGAAATTGAAATGGAAAAGTCTGAAATTGAAATGGAAAATTCTGAAATTGATTTGGAAATTTCTGAATCTGACTTGGAAAAGCTATATACAACCACCCAGAAATCAAGTCGACTTGCTATTATAAATTCTCCAAAATGATCATTTTAAAGTCATTAATAAGAATTATTGTTAGATTGACTGATCGGCTTTTTTCCAATAGTAGGCATAGTTCAACCCGAAGCATTTAGATCTTCTATTACATAATTGTAATGATGTTCAAATAGTTCATTTCTGTTTCTCGTTGGCATCACCTCGACCGTTGATCAACCTGTTGATCAGGCTGTGACTTATCTACAATTATAATTATACCTTTAACAAAGCTGTCAATTTACTGCATCTCTGCGCTATAATTGGTACCAGGAAGCATAATTCATTTGATAAACCATTCATCAATAGAGATAAGAAATTGATCTTAAGTTCACCTCTGGGCTGTCATGGGATTTTATGAGTATTCGATTTAGTGCACTTGCGTACAATGGATAATATAATCAGCTTCTTATTCCAACTATTTACTGGTAGCATGATTGGTGATTACCTGGAAGCTATTGGAGTGTCCACATTCTGTTCTGCCGTCAGCTCGAATCGTGTCAGAACGGTGGCATCTCTTTAGGACATGATGGTGTAGGGTATGTAGTCCCTGTGAGACTGGTAGATCGGCGATGGAGGTCCCATTCCCTCTGTGTGCGTCCCGTTGAGGAGCTCGCTCATGAAGGAGATGTACGTGATGGCCAAGCGCAGGGTTTCTATCCTGCTCAAACGCTTCTCGTAGGCGAAGGTGGGCACTTTCCGGCGCAGTTTGTCGAACGCCTCGTTCAGGTTGAACATTCGCCTTCGCTCGCGGATGTTGGCTGCTCGGCGCTGGGCGATCGTCGCTACTCGCCTCCTCGGCTTCCTCTGACTTCCGAGAGATCCGTTGCTGCCGGTACTTCCACTGCTGAGGTTCCCGCTTTGATTCATCCCACTACTCCTCAACATCCTGCAATAGTTGATAGCAAATATAGTACGAAACATGAAAAGAAAAAGATATTGATATAATGATTTTATGATCTCTCATGCACAAGGCTACCTTCAATCAGATACCAATGGAAATGACAAGCTAGACTCTAACTCGCAGAAGTGGATAACAGATGCTGCTCCGATGACATCATCTGGTTCACAGATGAATCTAAAATGGAAGTAGGAACTGGTGCGGGAGTACGTGGGGCTAAACCCAGGTGGAACGTTTCAATTCCACTAATGGAACACACCTCTGTATTCCAGGCAGAAATTGTGGCAATCGAGGCAGCAGCTGCTGAGAGCATTAGAAGGGGACACTAAAAGGCTCACGTCCGCATCCTCTCAGACAGCCAAGCTTCGATAAAAGCATTCATTGCACCAACCATCTCATCACGAGTGGTGCCTGCATGCACAAACTTAACAACCTGGCCAAACGAATGGGTGCCAGGGCATAAAGAAATATCTGGAAACGAAAAGGCTGACGAGCTTGCAAGACGTGACTCCCAAACTCCATTTTTTAGACCCTGAGCCGGCAGTGGGTATACCGAAAACCCCCTTCAGAGGGACCATGAACATGTGGGTCAACCAACAAACCACAAGTAGGCTCAATATTGAAGGACATGTCCACAGTTAACTCATGGTGGCGGAACCAAACACCAAAATGATGATTCACTCCATTACTAAGATTGTAATCATGTGTTTGCGTTGCTAGGGATCTTACAAATTACGTGTTCTTCTTTTATAATTTATTCACTGTGTAATTCTCGTCGAATAAAGCCTTATCTTAGAAGGTATTTTCTCGTATTATTACAATTTATTCGACGAGAATTTATTACGAGAATGGACAAATTCCTGAAGCCCGATCGCCTAGACGTGGACCCATCCTCACATGACGCGGATCGACACTGGAATCACTGGTATGAAACTTTCAATAATTTTCTAGCCGCTGATGATTCGCTGGACGATGCGAAGAAGCGTAGATTATTGGTCAACTTCGTTTCCCCTACCGTTTTCCCTTACTTCAGCGAGTGTGCCACTTTTGCCACTGCTATCGAGACGTTAAAAAATCTGTACGTGAAACCTAAGAACGTAGTGTATGCTAGGCACTCTCTTTCCACGCGGAAACAACGTTCAGACGAGTCTATTGACACTTACCTGCAAGCTCTTAACTTACTAAGTAAAGACTGTCAGTTTGCAGCTGTTACCGCCGAGGAAAACCGCAAAGACTGCGTTCGCGATTCCTTTATCAGTGGTTTGATTTCTTCAACAATTCGCCAGAGGCTTCTGGAGAATACCACTCTTTCATTAGATGACGCGTACAAACAAGCATTGTCACTTGAGATGGCACAAAAACATTCGAAAACCTATGACCTCCCTCCATCTGATCTGAATGCTGCTTCAACCTCCGCTAGGGATTCTCAGGCCGAACAATCTCCGACAACGGCTTCTCTCACTAAATCGTCCAATAGAAGGTGCTATTTCTGTGGTAGTAATTCGCTTCATCCAAGGTCCCTTTGTCCAGCTAAGGAGGCTACCTGCAAGGGTTGTGGCAAGGTTGGGCACTATGAGAAGGCCTGCAAGTCCAAATATAGGCCGTCCCGGGAAGCTTCCAATAACACTACCGCGACGACCAACCTCATTGCTTACACTTTGTCTGCTGCCTCTCCCCCTTGTGTCAGCAAGGCTGTGAAATCTGTGTTGGTGAACGGAAAGCCATGTCACGCCCTCATCGACACGGGTAGTTCTCTGAGCTTTATAAATTACAGCAAAGTTATACAACATCGATTATCCTTCAGTACACATCGTGGGAAAGTCTCAATGGCATCTACATCTCTCGTATCTCACATAATCGGTCACTGCTCGTTGGACCTCCAGATTGACGGTTACCACTACGAAAACATAACTTTATCTATTATGAAGGACTTGTGCGCAGATCTCATTTTGGGCCACGACATTCTCAGATACCATTCTGCTGTGGAATTGCAATTTGGTGGGCCGAGGGAGCCTCTGAGAATTTGTAGTCTAGCCATCGCAACCATACCCCCCGTGTCCTTGTTTTCATCTCTCACAGATGGGTGGAAGCCTATTGCTACCAAGTCGAGACAGCATACTTACTCGGCTGATGACCTCAAATTCATCCAAACCGAAACTGACCGAATGCTGCAAGAAGGGATAATCGAACCCAGCCAATCGCCCTGGAGAGCTCAAGCTCTTGTTACCTCCAGTTCTAATCACAAAAAAAGAATGGTTATAGATTATTCACAGACTATTAACCGCTTCACGCTTCTAGATGCATATCCGCTTCCGCGCATTGAAACCATTGTTCAAAATGTCTCACAATATTCCTTGTTTAGCAGCATAGACCTGCGGAGTGCGTACCACCAGATACCCATTAAGCCAGAAGATAAACCCTTAACAGCATTCCAGGCGAATAATCAATTATACCAATTCTCAAGAATACCTTTCGGGGTCACTAATGGGGTCTCTGCCTTCCAGCGGGTAATGGACGACATGATCCGGAATGAGAATCTTGTTGGCACTTACGCGTACCTGGATGACGTGACCATATGCGGCAAGAATGATGAAGAGCATGACCAAAACCTATCACGTTTCCTCAAAGTTGTTAACAAATATAACCTGACAATTAACGAGGAAAAATGCCGATTCCGCTCCCCCTCCATCAGAATTCTTGGTTGCGAAATTTCAAACAAGTCAATCAAACCTGATCCTGATCGAATCAAACCTTTACTAGACCTTCCTATTCCTGAGGACGGCACGTCACTCCAGCGAGTACTTGGCTTCTTTTCTCATTACTCCAAATGGGTTCAAAATTATTCATCAAAAATTAGACCATTGGTTCAATCTAAAACTTTTCCTATGAACCCTGTTGCTGTTTCTGCTTTCGAACAACTCAAACAAAACATAGCTCAATCTGTGGTCTCTGCTGTTGATGACGAGCTACCTTTTACTGTCGAAACTGATGCTTCGGAGTTCGCTATTTCTGCTACACTAACACAACAAGGACGCCCTGTGGCCTTCTTTTCCCGAACCCTCTCACCGTGTGAGCAGAAACATGCCATTATTGAGAAGGAGGCTTACGCGGTAGTGGAGGCATTGAGAAAATGGCGACACTTTTTAATTTCCAGGCATTTCCGCCTAATAACGGACCAGAGGAGCGTAGCATTCATGTTTGACAACCACCGAACGTCCAAAATTAAGAACGAGAAAATTATGCGATGGAGAGTTGAGTTAGCCCCGTATAAATATGATATTGTGTACAGGCCAGGGAGTGAAAATGTAGCCGCTGACGCCTTATCGAGGGTATGTTCCTCCATAAACTCCACAAATTTATTTGACTGGCACGAGAAAATGTGTCATCCAGGCATTACAAGGATGTACCATTGGGTGCGATCCAAAAACTTGCCATATACTTTAGACGAGATCAAAGCGATGACTTCATCCTGTAAGGTTTGTGCAGAAATCAAGCCCCGTTTCCACAATAAACAGCAGACTCGCTTGATAAAGGCAACTTCACCCTGGGAACGTTTGAACTTGGATTTCAAAGGGCCTCTTCCTTCATCCAGCCGCAACCGCTATATACTGACCGTTATTGATGAATACAGCCGCTTCCCATTTGCGTTCCCTTGTCCAGATGTTTCAGCTGCCACGGTACGAAATGTTCTAACCAACATATTCTCTCTATTTGGCTTACCTGCTTATATACATTCGGATCAGGGCTCAGCGTTCATGTCTGAAGAGCTCAAGAACTTCTTACATACCAGAGGAGTAGCCACAAGCCGCACTACCCCTTATAACCCAAGAGGAAATGGCCAATGTGAAAGGTACAACGGAGTGATTTGGGATACGATTAAATTGGCTCTTAGATCACATAAAATGGATATTAAACAGTGGGAACTCGTTCTAAACGATGCATTACATAGCATGAGATCCTTGCTATGTACGGCTACAAATTCTACCCCGCACGAGCGCATGTTCCTCCATTCAAGAAGATCCGCTAACGGCACGTCATTGCCTGCATGGTTGCTTCATCCGGGACCTGTACTGTTGAGGAAGTTCCAACGCCCCAGCAAGTACGACCCACTAGTCGAAGAAGTGGACCTAATAGAGGCTAATGCTGATTATGCCCAAATCCGACTACCGGATGGACGAGAAACCACTGTATCAACCAGACACTTGGCTCCAACAGGAGAGACTAATGGATCTCCCGAGGAAGTAGATCATCACCTTCCGCTTGAATCAAACAAGCCCGGAATTCACCATGATCCCATTGATGAACCCTATCTTCAGCTGGAACCTTCGAATAATTCACCAATTCAATCCCCCGAGCTGCATGTAGCCGACCAGCCTCCCCTGAGAAGGAGTGACCGCATCAGGAAACTACCTTCACACCTACAGGACTTTGTCTTATGAAGAGGGGAAGAATGTGATGATTCACTCCATTACTAAGATTGTAATCATGTGTTTGCGTTGCTAGGGATCTTACAAATTACGTGTTCTTCTTTTATAATTTATTCACTGTGTAATTCTCGTCGAATAAAGCCTTATCTTAGAAGGTATTTTCTCGCATTATTACACCTAGCATCTATTTGTATGAGGCGATCGATTTGGCTAGCTGTTAGGACCAGTTTAATTACAATTGGAGCCCACGTGTGAAAGAACAGAGTTTTTACATCAATGGTAAGGCTTTTTATGGCTATTGCTGATTTGAAATCTACGTACCTTGAAACGTAGAATGACAATGATCACACATGGACTCCAATCGTAGTCAAGTTGGTCCTACTTCTAGCCAGATCGATCGCTTAATACCCACAGATGCTTCGGGACAAAACCATTTCTGAAAGTAGCTTATCAAAAATATTCGATACCCCATTATAAAGGCTTATTATTTCGAATGATACACCAGAAGTTATTGTTACGTGCTCTTACGGTTTTGCTTGAGCAAACTACAATTGATCTGAATAACGATCCGTAATGATTAGAAAACTTCTGTCACCTGTCCAGCGTAATTCCTGAAAAATTCATCAAAACCGCGTTGAAATGTATTGTTTTTCTCGCTTCGAGTATTAGTGGAAACGGACATTCGAAGTGAGATGAAATCACAATTTTTCTTTCTAAAAATGGGAGTGGGAATTTGGATTTTGGATGTCATTTTAGTTTCGCGTTCTGAATGTGATGAGGAAGAGTCAGAAGCGAAATTTTGGTTTGATCAAGAATCAAAAGTGTATATGCTAAATAGGCACAATTAAAACTCTATACCACTACGAAGTTCACTACTATCTGGTGGGACTGGTTTCTCGTGCGTTGAACATGAACACATTTTTATTGAATAAATGCTTTAGTTGGTATAAACCTGTCTTTGAGTTTCTAAAAACATCTAACGAAAGAAACTACGCACTTTTCCTTACTATACAGTTTTAAAGATCGTCACATACCTATAAATGTGAACTATAAGCACCGTGGACATTTCTGATGCTTTTCTTGTACAACTGAATGCCGCTTGGACAATTTTGCTCCTTTCCCCATAAAAAATAGTTTTATTTCTTCCATTTATTCCAAAACTCGCGATTTATTGAACTTCACAATCGTATCCCATCATACTCTTTTGTGATTGGCTATCAAAACAGGGTTCTTCTCAAATCTGGCTACATCGCTGAAAATTGAAAGATCACGTCTGTGGTCGGCTGAATGGGCCTATTGACGTCTTTCATGATTCACGAAGTTTGGTTTAGCTGTCAAGGGTGAATGTTGGAGGTGTAATTGGCAAATATGCTCCTCAAAACCATTCAATGGATTAAATGAGATCTTTCTTGGACGAATTTCAGCGCCTTGTAGGCAAAAAAAGTCTGCCGTTGTGTCTACAGAACAGCTTTCGCACTCATTGTAACGTGCTACGTATTTTTAATCTGCGTTTCCGTAATTTGTTAATCGATATCTTAATTTTATTATAACAAATTTAGTTCACAATTTAACTCCACCAATCATCCTACAACTAACTTCCGTGTTTAAGCATATTCGAGCTGTCCTTCTGAATCACAGGCTTATTTAAACTGAATCCCTCGAAGTTGAACCAACTAAGAATCACAATGTTAGATCGATATCAGTAGTTTCAGCATCGGTAACGAACAACTGAATGTATGATATGGAAGGGAACCAAAAGGAATGCCGAACAGCTGTGATGGCTGTTGCGAGTTTATGGACCTATTCCTCGCCATACACGATAAAAGTCACGTAAGACTTGTGTCAGATACCAGGCCTCAAAGATAGTTAGTTTGCCGTTCAACGTGGGGATCGAACCAGTAATGGCAGTGCACGAAGAAGCCCCCCAGTCTGGTTTGCTGACTTGAAAATCCTCGAGATGGATTGGAATAGTTGGCAATTCTTTCTACTCTCAAACGTGGGCATCAGTCTCCCAAAACGCGGACAATGCTAAACACCGAAAATACGACTGGGCAGTCGGGGGCATCAGAGGCTCGTTCAGACGGATAGCAACTTTCCTTTCGCAAGTGACTTAGCCCGTGCATCCCATTAGTGCTGCTCTTCTTAAATAAATCTTTGCTTTAAACAAACGTTTGCTACACGATTACAAAGGCTCATTATTGAACATATTCAACCAATATTGAATGGGCGTATATTTTACCTGTGATGCAGTATAGCTGGGTGGTTGGGCGGCGGTGGCCACAGATCAGGTGGACAACCAAGAGGGGCGTAGCCTCCGTGACCCCACATACCTGGAGCCCCTGGCCCTCCTCCGCAGTACATCTCGCTGTCAGTGCAACCCTGAAAATCCAACAAAATATCTCTCAAATCCCATAACTTAAACCTTAGTAGCTCCACAGTTTATTTTCAAGATCAATCCTCGTAGTTATTCCCGATAATGATGTATTGTGAATGGAGTCAATGTCTTTTCTGGCAAGCTTTGAGCTTCAACATATTTTCTGTACTTACACTTCTATAACCCCACAAATGAGTTTCTAGTACGTTATTCTGAAATTGCTTCTCGTTCAGAATCATTCATCCTTTCGCCCATCAGGAGCCGCGGTTAAGGCGATACATTAGCCGAACGCTTGACGGAAACGAAGCCAATTGTAACACTTATGTTTTTCATTTTCAATAATTAGCCCTTTTCGATCGTACAGCAACGAATTGTCCGTCCTCCATGGCCCATACGCCGTCTTCCCTACATCCCATACGGGTTTTCACTGACTTACTAGGCAAGTGGGGTGTCGTATTCTAGAAATTCTGGACGTGAAATCGGCTGGTATAGGTTTCTGGTCCTTAAAACTTCACTCATAGCAAGTAATCGTTATTTCTGAACACAAAAGTGACCCCCAAACCTCCCGCAACAGCAAACAACTATCGCCCATAATTCAATAAAATAATTAACCCAAGGGTTGGAATGGGCGGTCTTTTTGGAATAATGCGTGATTGTTCGTTTGATTATGAGATTAAGAGTTTTTGGACAGAAGCGTCTGAGTCCATGTGCGAAATAACGGATATTTTACTACAATTCTAATATCTTTTGTGGCCCGTACGGCACAAGACAGACGGACATTGCAGATGTTGAATCCACGCACCTTAGAACGAAGAGGGACAAAGTTGAGGGTTAGGGGGTTATATTACTATTGGAAATAATAAATGAAGAAGCTGCTCTCAATATCTCCACATTTACTGGACATTGCTTAAAGATCAAGTTGAAATGAATACGCTGCCAATTGTAACACATAGATTTATATTTTTTTGAATAATGAGTGATTGTTTTTCTCATTCTGATGTTTATGGGATCATATTTAGGCGCAGAAATTGCTATTACTTGCTATGGGTGAATTTCTACGGATTGTACATCGGGTTGTACACATACCTTGTACAGTGAAATGACAATGTTCGATTCGGCGATTGGGTACTATTATTAAGACTTATTATTGGAAGCAATAAACCTAAATTAAAAACAAACCGATTTTGAACCAACTTCTTGATTGACTTGGAATCTTGACAATATAGAGCAATGTGCTATGTTGATGATCAAAATTTACTTTTCTTTCTTTTACTTTTATCTCAGCGTTCAACATAAAAACCCCTTCTATAACAAAATCCGAATCGCTTAAATGAAATGAGAAAATTGACTGAATGGACTCCTACTAAACGTAATAAACTTTCATGTTTTAAACATGCCTTTTTTGAAAACTCCAGTTGTTGATTTCTTAAAATACTTAGTCTCATTATTAGACACGACATCGACCAACAGAACAACAATAATTCGAGTACAGCTGCAAACAAAGCCTAACAATACGTGACGAGAATTCCCAGTGAAGAATGATACTTATCGCATACTTTTAAACTAAATAATAGACAGATATCTACATCTATAATAGAGAACTATTTCATACTTACGTTCGTCTGCGATGATGACACGTCCCAGACAGGCAGATCGCTGCTCATCTTCGGACTAAAGGACTGTAAAAGCTCACCCTCTCACTCGTAACTGGGGGTTGGCTTTCGGGCTCTCCCATTGGTCGAGGCAAGGGTGGTTTTGAGACCGCCTCCGCGAATCAGAGAACGACGGCGGCCATGTTGTCTCCACCACCGCTGGTTGTCTGAGGGGGGAGGTAAAATGGGAAATAGATTTATTCGCCCTACGGGGGGTTGCAGAGTGATGCTGCGGATCTCACCTCACGAAACCTCACCAATAACTTCCGAACAATCTTAAACATCGATACCAGTTTGAGCTGGACTTACAATATTTTTAAGCTCTTATTTCAAGTCTGAAATATTTCTACAATACATTTTTCAAGACGTGAATCGCACAACTTTGCTCCTCGTCTGGCGAGCATAACACGTTCACTTCCTACACAAGCTCATGCGGTTTCAGAACTGAAGGGCCGATTTCAACATGTTTTAATCAACATTTACTCAATAAACCTGAGATTTCAGTTGTTAAACAAAGATATTCGCTTTCACCAACTCCGATTCAGTTCAACGATCAAACGCGCTAAACGATAGTCAGAACCAACCAACTAAATTTCCTAAACAAAGATTTATACCAGTTCTTTTCGTCATCTTTGTTTCCATTGCCAAATTCTTTTTCGCTGCCTTATGTTCATTGTGTTATTTCTGCTCATTCTTGTTGTTTTCGGTTAGTGTATTGTATGTGGTCATACTTCAGTGTTTTCCAACCTATTGTCTTTTACAATTTAATTGGTTATTTTGGCTAATTATTAGTAAAAAATAAATCACAGAATCTTCATACTGTCCACCAAATGATGGTGGGTTGGAGAGATAATGACGGATTTCGAGCTCGACGATTCAGGTTTCTTGTAGAGATATCGACCTTCAAGAACTATTGTTTTTTTAATACATATATTTATCACAATATTACAAAAACAGAAAACAAGTATTAACGCAAGTAGTAATAGAACAAAAGAGGGAATATACCAAAATATGTATCTTGTATCACTCTCATTGCCTCCTTGATATTGTTTATATCAGTGGTCTTCGATCTTTCTCCTGAAGGGCCAATTTTTTATTGTAAAAGGGTTTTACTGTAATCATGTCACTCATACGCGCACACCCATATGGATATATATGTATAAACACACACACATATTTTGGTTTATTATTCAATAATAAACCACTGTAATCTCTCTTAAAAAAAATTCTAACCCCCCCCCCCCCCCCCTGAAAATTTCACGGTTTACGTTTCAAAGGGTGTAGAATCCGAATGTGCAATAAAAAATTTTCCGTCCTTCCGCCGTACGCACGATATCTCCGAAACGGCTGGAGCAAAAGATCTGGGAAAAATCCATCTTGGTCCGACGACGCCCCAATTCTTGAGCCAGCTCTCTCACTCAATTTAAAGTGCCCTTTAAGGGCTGTCAAAGTTTTGTAAAATCCCTGAAAACCTCAAAAGTCGAACGGCCTAAATGTATACTCTATTTGAAGAACATACCATGAGGAATCGAATGAGCCCTTTCCCACGTCCGTAGGTCAAACCATTCCCGATGTATGGCCCGATTTATGGTGTCAACATTTGCGTTTTTTGGTTTATTATTGTTTGTTTGTAACCTAGTGATGTCCGGCCGATAGCTTCGAGTTGTAGTGAATGTGGATACTGGATGATAGCCGATGTGGATACTTGGAGTTTATAGGCGATACACGGGTTGAAGCATTCTGATATGTATGAAACGCTGATAATATATAGGTAAATATTATTACTGGGGATTATTATTCAATATTATTACTGGGGTAAATAAGTATTCTTTCACTCGGGTTTATTATTCAATTGGCTTGCGTTCATGATTTGAATCTGTACTAAGCTTCGGAGTGTGCGTGTTTCACAGGTGATAGAGCGATTATTGAATTTCAGGAGATATGCATAGACCATGTAAATCGGTTCTCAACCAAAACACCTATTTGGATTGATCAGTTGATGATATTTGTGTGCCTCCTGTACATCAGTCTACCTTTGGCTACATCGTCTAAATTTGGGTTTGGGGAAGTTTTAACGCAATACGAGCTTGATAAATTTCAATTGTGTGTGTGTGTGTGTCTCAAATAATTCATTCAATAAATAATTCTCAAAAGTTCAATAATTCAGTAATTATTGAATTTCAGGAGGCACACAAATATGATCAACTGATCAATCCAAATAGGTATTTTGGTTGAGAACAGATTTTTCGTGCTCGATGCATATCTCCTGAAATTCAATAATCACTCTCTCCTGTGAAACGCGCACACTTCCAAAGCTTAGTAGAAATTCAAATTATGAACGCAAGCCAATTGAATAATAAACCCCACTGAAAGAATTTGCAGCGCTTGCAGATTTGGATTCTATACCCTTTGAAACGTAAACCTTGAAATTTTCATGGGGGGGGTTAGATTTTGTTTTCAAGAGCGATTACAATGGTTAATTATTGAATAATAAACCAAAATCAAATATATCTTGGTATACATTTAAATTACTTATTAAACTGTGGTAATTGAACGGATGAATTATGGAGGTAGATAATATTTTCATATAGGGTTCTTCTTTCTTCACTGTAAACTCATGACTACGTGCTCCACAGTTCCGCCCGGCTCCTCACCTGCCTGGTACAACGGAGTGTCCAGGACACCCATTCTATGTTCAAACACTGAACATACTCCATGATTTGAACGCAGTCTATTCATTAAAACAATCAATGCTCTACTCGATATGTCATTAAACCAGGGCACCGAGGGAGGTGAAGGGTTGACTTGTTTATAAAAGGATCCTTTTTCGGAGTTTTGCTTCCGAGTCTACTAAGGCAGCGGAAGCATTGTTTTCACTTTCGGAATGTGAAAATTTTTTTGTCTCCAAAATCAAAAATTCCACTCGCATTTTGCGTTTTAGACCTTTCTGAACAATTTTGGTTCCGTGTCTGTCAGCAAATCCTTGTTGTCTGTCTGTCAGAAATTTTAGGGATTGTTCGGTTTGGGGTGTAATGGTCCTTGTTACCGGATCAATAACTACGCACACGAAGTTATAGTCCGATTTCGATGAAATTTTCAGGGATTGTGCGGGTTGATGTGTAGATGGTCCCCTATAGAGTTTCATGACCCCCGGATCAATAATAGCCTCTGCGCATGCGCAAACGTGAAATCCTTGCCACAAGGATAACTCCGGGAGTTCTTGACCGATTTCGAAATTCGAAATTTTCAGGGATTGTTCGGACTTATTAGGTATATTTTATAGTTTGTTCAATAGTTGAACATGCCTATCTTTATTTTCTCAAGTTATGCTCCTGCATAACAATAAATTTACCCTAATTCAATATTTACTTCGCCTAATAGAACGAAGTTCTTTAGTCAATAATAATTTTCAATGATCTATACAGTCACGTTATGGATACGAGGAAGCTATGTGCCACACCCACTTGGCAGACGTTTTTGTAAAATTTTCTCCATTTATTCTTAGTAAAATGACTTGCTATAAGGTGTAAGGTACACTTTTACTAAGAGATTGGCGCTTGTGGTTTGCTCCCGTCACTTCATCTCTGTGCTACGATGCTCTGCCAATTGTGGTCCAGCCTTCTGGCACCCTCTGTTATCAAACCCTGGAACCTATTCTGCTGCCTTGCCGGCGCTCTTTATCTCCGCTATGGATATTATACCGATTCCCTATAACATCCACGCCAGCTCTCGACGTGTTCCGTTCCAACTCCTGCTTGCATTCGTCGGCCTTGCATTGTCTTCTCGCCATTTCCCTTCCTCTCCCCCTCCCATTTTCACCTCATTTCCTTCCACTTTTGTCTTGGGAATATCACAATTTCTCATCGCCGGCCGCTCGTGCAGAGGTTTTTTTCCGTAGTCTCTATAGTTTTATTTCATTTATTCGGTTCATTTTCATGTGAGATTCCATTCTACTTCCACCACCTCAACGAATCACCTCAAATCACCAATAATATTCTTCAAAATTTCTACGTCACTACATCGGTGAGTCTGATGTCATAATCTTTTGTTTGTGTGGTGCACTCCTACGCTGATTTACACAACTATTTTGATAATCCATGTATTTTAAATATTGAATCGTTGGAGCTCTTCAGTTTTTAAACATATTTATTGTTGTTGTGAACGTTTCGCCCATACATTGTGAGCTTCATCAGCACTAGTAGTTTCTTAATTTTTATATGAACAACAGTCTTTCTGGTGTTGAATGTTCTGACATGTTTGCATTGATCATCAAAATTTTTAATAATTATTAATCACGCCAACGATGATGCACACATACATTGTGAGCTTCATCAGCACTAGTAGTTTCTTAATTTTTATATAAACAAAGTCTTTCTGGTGTTGAATGTTCTGACATGTTTGCATTGATCATCAAAATTTTTAATAATTATTAATCACGCCAACGATGATGCACACATACATTGTGAGCTTCATCAGACAAGTTTCTTAATTTTTATATAAACAAAAGTCTTTCTGGTGTTGAATGTTCTGACATGTTTGCATTGATCATCAAAATTTTTATTAATTATTAATCACGCCAACGATGATGCAAAATTATCAGAATATTCAACACCAGAAAGACTGTTGTTCAATAAAAATTAAGAAAATACTAGTGCTGATGAAGCTCACGATGTAAGTATGGAAGGGCTCATTCGATTCCTCATGGTATGTTCTTCAAATAGAGAAAAGTTTAGGCCGCTTCGACTTGTTTTGAGGTTTTTAGGGATTTTACAAAACTTTGACAGCCCTTAAAGGGCACTTTAAATTGAGTGAGAGAGCTGGCTCAAGAATCGGGGCGTCGTCGGACCGAGATGGATTTTTCCTGAAAATTTCAGATCTTTTGCTCCAGCCGTTTCGGAGATATCGTGCGTACGGCGGACGGACGGAAAAATGTTTATTGCAGATTCTGATTCTACACCCTTTGAAACGTAAACCATGAAATTTCAGGGGGGTTAGATTTTGTTTTTTATTTTTTGTTTTTCAAGAGCGATTACAATGGTTTATTATTGAATAATGAGCCAAAACTTATAAACGTAAAAAATTATATTTTGTTAACGGGTTGAGATAAGAAAATGTGCTACATCTTCGTTCTGGTTTCTTCCAAAAAACTATTTTTACATCAACTGTGGGGACTCCCTTTCAGTAAATAACTACTTATTCATATATAATAAATATCTATAATTTTCCCCAATCACTTAGCGATAGCCAGTGCGCATTAAAGTTAATGGAATGACGTATTTTCTGGACACAAACAAGAAAATTGGCTCGTGAAAATCAAGTTTATTTATTTTTTTTTTTTTTATATGCTTAGTTATATTGTTCATAGGTAAGCACTTGATTTTCTCGAGCTGAAATGAAATATTGGTTTTATTTCGTGAAACTTACTTGAAACTTGGTGACCTTACTTCATCGAAATAAGGCTTGTGAATTTAGCTGAAACAAAATTATAAAGCTTATTGGAAACGCTGCAAAGTTTTTCACTGGGGTTGTGTTCATGATTTGAATTTCTGCTAAGCCTTGGAGTGTGCGTGTTTCACAGGTGGTAGAGCGATTATTGAATTTCAGGAGATATGCATAGAGCACGTAAATCTGTTCTCAACCAAAATACCTATTTGGATTGATCAGTTGATCATATTTGTGTGCCTCCTGAAATTCAATAATCGCTCTACCCTGTGAAACACGCACAATCCAAAGCTTAGTAGAAGTTCAAATCATGAACGCAAGCCAATTAAATGATAAACCCCAGTGAAAGAATTTGCAGCGTTTTATTGCAGATTCGGATTCTACACCCTCAGGGGGGGGGGGGGGGTTAGAATTTTTTTCCAGAGCGATTACAATGGTTTATTATTGAATAATAAACCAATAATGACAGTTTGGGGGTTAAAACTATGATGGTATAAGAATAAAATCGATATACTTAATCTTAACTAAGTACATAATTTAGTATGTCTAATATTAACAATTAAAATACGTTTATTAGAATTTTAATTTATTAGAACTGTTTATTTGATAGTTTGATCCAGCCATCGTTTTGTACTGTTACAGGTCAGCGAATGAGCCGCAGGATGCCCAATTCACCACAACGCGAAAGAGGAGGCGGCGATGACATCACGCCAGAAACTGCAAGTCTCGCTGGAACCAGTCGTGAGTACAAATCGACCATTAACTTACCTTAACTTGATTCCTTTATTTACAGATAAATAAGCTACTGAGAGTATCTTCCTAACTACTAAAATTTTAGCATTAGTTGTTAAATAAGAGCTAATTTTCAAGCTAAGTAAGAATTTAGTTGAAGGGTACAGCTGAAGCTAGTAGCTACGAAAAATTAGCTGTCAGAAGAAGCTAAAAGCCAAGCTATCTTTCAACTAAATGTAAAAGCTAACCACTAACAAAACAAAAAAACGTCTGCCAAGTGGGTGTGGCACATAGCTTCCTCGTATCCATAATATGACTGTATAGATCATTGAAAATTTTCATCGAAATCTGTCAAGAACTCCCGGAGTTATGCGCGTAACAAGGATTTCACGTTTGCGCGTCCGCAGAAGCTACTATTGATCCGGGGGTCATGAAACTCATAGGGGACCATCTACACATCAAACCGAACAATCCCTGAAAATTTCATCGAAATTGGTCAAGAACTCCCGGAGTTATGCGCGTAACAAGGATTTCACGTTTGCGCATGCGCAGAGCCTACTATTGATCCGGGGGTCATGAAACCTCATAGGGGACATTCACCCCAAACAATCCCTGAAAATTTCATCAAAATCGGACTATAACTTCGTGTAGTTTTGCCCGTAACAAGGATTTGCTGATAGACAGACAGACAGACAGACACGGAACCAAAATTGTTCAGAAAGGTCTAAAACGCAAAATGCGAGTGAAATTTTTGATTTTGGAGACAAAAAAATTTTCACATTCCGAAAGTGAAAACAATGCTTCCACTACCTTAGTAGACTCGGAAGCAAAATGAGCCAGATGCTCCTCTACGTACTGAGTAAATGATGCTGAGTGGATTTTACTTCTGCGCATGAACAAACTGATTTATGATCCATTGAACGCATATGGACAATCTAAAGCCTGATTCGCACCTTCCCTGAAATTTTATAGATGTCTGATATTTGAAAAAGTGTAGAAATTAGACTTTTTACGTGCATTTACGCACACGTGTCTCTCAAATCACTCAGACGGATAGGAAATGTAACGCTTTTTCCAACGTTATTCTCAAATTCGAGTTCATTTCGTGAATTCAGAGAGTCATGGCCGTTTTAGAGACGTGACGTCTTAAACACTTGAAAATCTTGAATGTAAATCAAAATTGTATTCTTTTGTGTTAAAAAAACCGCTGCAAATTCTTTCACTTGGTTTATTATTCAATGATTCATGATTTGAATTTCTACTAAACTTTGGAGTGTGCGTGTTTCACAGGTGATAGAGCGATTATTGAATTTCAGGAGATATGCATAGAGCACTTAAATCGGTTCTCAACCAAAATACCTATTTGGATTGATCAGTTGATCATATTTGTGTGCCTCCTGAAATTCAATAATCGCTCTATCACCTGTGAAAAACACGCACACTCCAAAGCTTAGTAGAAATTCAAATCATGAATCATTGAATAATAAACCCCAGTGAAAGAATTTGCAGCGTTTTTTTTTTTTTTTTTTTTCAAGAGCGATTACAATGGAAAAATATTTTATTTGAAAATTTTTAATTTCGTAACACGGAGCATGCATATCAGAATGCTTCAACCCGTGTATCGGCTATAAACCCTTTTAGGAGTTCACTCCAGTATCCACATTCACTACATCACTAGGTTACTGCATAAAAAAAAAAAAACGCTGTTGTGTTTGTTTTGAAACCTTTGATGTAGTGAATTGATGCAAATTTTGGTAAATTTAATGGTTTTTACAAACCTTGATAGCTCAAAAAAGTCTAAATGGGTTTGAGCCTTGACGTTCTTCAAAAAAAGTCCAAATAAGACGTTTTCGGTGAGAGAGCTGGCTAAAGAACCAACATGGATTTTTCCTGAAAATTTCAGATTTTTTGCTCCAGCCGTTTGGGAGAAATCGTGCGTACGGCGGACGGACGGAAAATTTTTTATTGCAGATTTGGATTCTACACTCTTTGAAACGTAAACCATGAAATTTTCAGGGGGGGTTTAAATTTTTTTTTTTTCCAAGAGCGATTACAATGGTTTATTATTGAATAATGAACCAAAACTCTTGGATGCCCTTTTTGTTGAAAATTAATTGTAAAATTGATCTCTTCGAAGTTTGTAAAATGGATGAAAAATTAACTTGTAGAGGAAAAATAGTTATATCTTGGAAATGACCACTTTTTTGAACCGCTTATAGGAACATAAATTTTAGCCTGAAATCAAAAAAATATGTGCCAGAATCTCATATTTCCAATAGTATGATCGAAATATATTTTTCGCTTGACGTTGATATTAGAATAATATGGAGAAGTTGATATTAAAATGAGAAAAAACATGTGTTTTTACGGGGAATTTCTCGTTTCTAACCAAAAATTGATATGCCACAAAAAAATTCACGCTGAATCGATATGTGAGCCTTTCGGTCTTCCTCGCTCAACAAAAAATTGATTTTCTGGTCGAGTTTTGAGTAATAGAATCCTATTATTTGAATTATTCAACTATTGATTCTGCGTGAGGGATGGTAGATTTCCTCACAGATGTCATGTTTAGCTGAGAATTCCCAATTTATTGTTGCTGTCATATGTATTTTTAATTATTTTAAGTGCTAAACTTGTTCTTGACAGCCGATTCAAAATTATATTTCCGCATTCGACATCATTGTAAGAGATACGTTTAAATTATGTAACTTCGCTCCACTTTTTTCTGTTTTTGCTGCGATGGATGTAAAACGATACGCGATTATAATTGTCCTTCCATTTACCTCTTTGGTATTCGTTCCGTAACCGCTTTTGATTTTGTCTCCCCGAGGATGTTATTTTTCTTTGTTTCGATTTCGTGATGCTAACCCCGATTGTTCCATTCGTCGGCCTTCAAACGCCTACTGTTCACTGTCAAAATATTTTCCTTTCCCTCCTTCGCAACTTCTGAAGTCAGCAGAATCTCGGAAGACACGTAACGTCGTCCTCGTTTGAATTCGTGTCACTCCTTCAGCAGCCAGGTCACAGTCAACTTCGCTTGAGCCCTCACTCGAGTTTCCCGTATCGTGAAATTAGGACGTTGTAAGTCGTACACATTCCTTTAGTATCAATTCGTATTCATTGGTCACAATAATAAAATATCATCGTATTAAAATGCTCCATTACCGTACGACAAAGCCTAGATGGTGGTCGTTGATGCTAGGTGAAGATTCCCATTCTCGGCCAGGTAAGCCCATTTCAATTCCCCACATTTCTCTAGTTGTGCGTTGCATGCTATTGCCTACGTGAATGTTCCAAAACTTTGATTGAGTTTACATGAATATTGAAGGGATATAATCAAAAGTGGATGTCGGTCATTGGAAATCTTGGAATACTGTTTTTCTTACATGTTTTTATTAACACCCCTTCCACTACGTGGCACTTGACATGTAATTCAAACAACGTTGGTATTTCCAAAAATTAAACAAGAAACTTGAACTGAGTGCAATTAAGGCATTGGAACTGAAGTATAAAAGAATAAAGAACGTTATCCATTGGTGTAAAACATATAATTTTATTATTTTTAATTGGAAGTAGATTTCATTTCATGGATAGCTTCTTTCCTATGTTATTTCAACGTTTCGTGCAACGGTGACGTCATTCTGAGCACGTTTCTGGTATAAAAATCTCATTATTTATATACAATGAAAAATTTTTGGGATTTAGTTGCAAATAAAGAGAAATTTTCTGAATTTTAGATTGAAACCATGTGTAAGTCTCTCAAGAGTAATATTACTGAACAAAATACTGTATGATGAAAAAGTTCTACTTTACACAATGGAAATCGACAGCAGAATGGTTGCTTTAACGCCACCTGTGCGTGAAATATTTGGAAAATCACAAAAACAATCACAACTCTCAAGAGAATACGCAAGACGAATATTTAATATTCATTATTAACTAGTGAGACTTGTCATTGGACAAGAACCTCTTAAACAAGTTTCACGTTAAAATCGGAAGACTTATGTTAGCAAAACTAAAATGTGACACCACAAATAAAGTTAAATAATTGAAAAAAATATATATATATATAATTCATTATTTGAGTTGAGCTTCCCACTGGGTTCATTCTTGAATATGTAACCACTAAAAAGACAAAAAAGTTCAAATTTTTTTGAAAATCTTCATACCTTTTTCCAATGGATCTCAAATATCATATTTTGCACCCCGCGCAACGTGCAAAATTCTGCGCAACTGACACTAACTTTATTATTTTAAATGGGAACCCCAATTTTTTATTGCAGATTCGGATTCTACTCAAAATTTCATGAAAATTTGACCCCTCAATCTATTTTTTTGATTGCGCGCAACCGGTTCAGCGAGCACGCAAAGTTGCGCAACCCCCTAATTGTCAAATAGTGGATGATGGTGAACTCTAAAGTGTGGCACATGAATTTTCATTGTTTTTTAACGCTGATTCACGTGGTGCTATCCGTTTCTTGATTCGGCTCAATTTTTGCGGAATAATGACCTAAATTTGGTAATTTCTCGTGAAAAAATCATCTTTTTTCGCGCGTGTGTTTGCACATGAAATTTCATAGGTAATTATCCATTTCCTTTCCGTCCTCCTTTCTCAACCGGACCTCGAAAACTAATCCCCGTAAAAATCTGAAAACAGGCGCCTAAGATTTTAAAAAAACGGACGAGAAATAACCAAATTTAGGTCATTATTCCGCAAAAATTGAGCCGAATCAAGAAACGGATAGCACCACGTGAATCAGCGTTAAAAAACAATGAAAATTCATGTGCCACACTTTAGAGTTCACCATCATCCACTATTTGACAATTTTGGGGTTGCGCAACTTTGCGTGCTCGCTGAACCGGTTGCGCGCAATCAAAAAAATTGGTTGAGGGGTCAAATTTTCATGAAATTTTGAGTAGAATCCGAATCTGCAATAAAAAATTCGGGTTCCCATTTAAAATAAAAAAGTTAGTGTCAGTTGCGCAAGATTGCGCAGTTGCGCGGGGTGCGCAAATATGATATTTGAGATCCTTGGAAAAAATTATGAAGATTCAAAAAAAATTTTTTTTGTTTACTCCCGTTTGGACGATTTTAGGAAGGGGGGGGGGGGGAAACAACTCGTGGGGCACCCTGTATTTATTCATTATTTGGTTCTTGAGCTTAACTTTAATTCACTGGGTTCATTATTCTAAGCAAAAATATTGAATATGTAGTGTTTCTGCACCACTACCAAGATTCAAGACATTGAGATTCTATAGTTCAGTATTATCTTTAACTGTAAAGGTTTTAAATTATCACTGTAACATAATGTACTGTGCTTTCTGTTTTCTCATCTACGCTGAAACGCCCACCGTATGTTAGGATAATAAAGCTGTTAAGAATTCTAAGTTTGTCAGGATATTGTGAGTTTGGAAACTACAATAGTTTTTTGTACTAACAAAACTTACTGACGTACTGCAATAAGCACAAAAGAGTTCAGATAATCAATACCAGAACCATTTTAGGTACGAGTATAAAATAACCTTTGAAGTTTTTGACATTTCTACTATATAATTTTTCTTATTACAAGAATCTAAAACACTTATGTTCGGTAGCAACATGGGACAGGTAAAAAATCTTGGTAAAATATTAACTTCGTTATTATGCAGTTGTGATTTTTGCGGCAATCGAACAACGAACGATTCACCATGAATTATTAATGAATTCTAATTTATTACAAATAATGAATTGTGATTGATTTCAACGGATTAACTCGGCTCATAGTAGTAATTAATTGTATAAACGCTGATTGAAGAGGATGAAAATGATTTCCTCCTGAGTTATGTCATAAAATCTAACAAAAGTAGCATTTCTGGATGTTTGCATGGTGTGACGAACATTGTTCGATTCGTTTTTTGGTGCATTCTTTGTAATTTACCTTCGATTTGATCCTGTGCTCTCTGTTCATGAAGTTGTGGGCGAATTCATTGTGAACATCGAATTTTTCGATTTGTCATCACTAATCCGGTGTTGGGCAGTTTATGTTTCATGTATTTGTATTATTTCTATTTCAACTACTTCTTTATTTGTTATGTCTTCTACCGAGAATTTCTTGCTACTCTTAATGTTACCAGAGCTGCAGACTTTCACATTTCGATACTACTTCTCTTAAAGCTTACGACTCCTCCAATTGTATGTTTCTCTTTCATATCTTCTGTACATTGTAGCGTCCTCTTTTGTGTCAGTACTTTGTTTGCTTTCCAGGTGATCTCGTCCGTTCGTCCATCTCTCGGAGATTCTGGCCAGCCCACGGTTTCCGTGTACGCTTTTCCGTTGATTTGTCAAAATCGCTTTGATTTCGGAAGCGTATCGCAAACCGTGGACTGACAGTTCTCGTTGTGCTTCGATCGAAGATTCTTTCTTTTAGCTTCTGCCTTTGTTGATTCGGACATCTCAGCGACATGAAGTCAAATATCTAAACTGAACAGATAAATAGTAAAAGTGGTATATACAAAAATTACTGAAAATGTCATCCAAATTGTGTGTGACTTTCCCATGTTAGTAATATGAATGTCTAGATCATTGAAATGTGGTTAGTAATCTTGAAATATCCTTAATCTTGAAGGATGTAGCTGTAAGCTTATTACAACGATCCAAGGGAGAAAAATGCCTTGGGACAGTTAACGCAGATGTGTGTTGGTTAACTTTTCCCCCATCAAATTCATAAATTTTCAAATTATTAATAGGAATAATGAAAAACAGTGTGATAATGTAAACCAATTTCAATTGTATTCTATAGGTGGTAGCTAATGAACGAAAGGAGGGCTCTCATATTTTATCACTTCAGTGAGTAGCTTACGAATTTCTCTAGGGGACGTAATCTAGGTATTCCTCTAGCATATTCACACTGTTTGCAGTGATACATTAATTACTTGATGAAATAATTTCTACTTTGGAGAGCGTCGAACACTACCCCGCTGAACGATCATAATGTTTTTTCTACCATTTTTCCCTTTAAAACAATTATTTCCTTTCTTATCTACAAAGCTGTTCCTTGCTAACATTATAGTGTTTTTCCATGAAAATCTTCTTCGAGTGCATAAGATTGGTCATCCAGTTTCTGGACATATGCTTTAACTTTCATCATTTTTCATTATTTTATCCATGTTATGTTGCTTTGGAGTGTGAGTACTTGTTGTGCAAGAATTTGTACGTACATCTATACGCAATTGTACATCTTATGGGAAAAAAACTCTCGGATGAAAATAATGATAATTTGTAATAATATTCAGATTTTAAAGAAATTGAATTTTTAAACTTTTTTCTGTAATTGTCTATATTTTCTCTGTCAACTTATATACTCTAGCACGTTTGCATGAAATCAAGTGCATTCATCTGCAAATTTCTGTGCATAAATTGTTCATTGTTTCATTCCACTGTTTTCATCATTTTTCAAGAGTTGATACATTCTGTTTTGAAATTGGAATTTAAACATTTTTCCAAATTCGAGATTGAAATATGATAATGATCTGAAATATAAGATTGTTAACGTAGGAATTTTTTTAAATTGGAGCGATTTTTGTGGTCAAAAAATGCTGTACATCGAACTCTTTAATTTCTACAAATTTTTTTGGAAAAAGGTTGAAGGATAACAATTTTAAAAGTTTCTATTTTGCAACTTTCAGAGTCGCGATTTTGCAGAGCATCGTTTTCTGTTAAAATTCGCTTAGCGTGGCCTTTTAAAAATCAAAATGGAGACAAACTACTAAAAAATAATAGTTTTCATTTATTTCCAATGTATTTATTGCTTATAAGGCGTTTCGAAATTCGTCAACAAAATCTTTCTTTTTTTCATGAAAAATAAGCTCGGTACATAATCGATCAATACTACAAAGAAATTTATATATGATTGAGATATGATGAAATAATCTCAAATACAAGATTTATTTACTTTTTTATTTATTACGTTACGTTTATATATTAACTTTTTTTAAAAATTTTGGGGTTTAAAATTGTAGAACTTTTTTAATTTTACTAATTGTTTAGTCATGGTTTTACAATTTGAAAGCGGTTTTTATTGTACATCGAAAATTTTCAACCCGCCGTTTTTAATTAAAGCCTTTTACGGCTGACCAAAAAGTGATTTTGAAATCCAATCCATACGTCGCTGGGACAACTACAAAAAAATAAAAAAAAATAAGTTAAGCTTTCTAACTCCAAAAGGCCATTTAAGGGAAAGAATTTTACTGAATTAAAATTGCAACCTCAAAAAACACGTTTAATTTATCAGCCTAAATGTGGTTTTTTTTAAACTTTTTTGAGGTTTTCTCGAAAACTTTGACAGGTCTTAGGTGCAAGAATAAATTAAGTGAGATTTGAGTTTGATTGCACAAAGCGGTTGCTTTAGTGGTTTATTAAAATATTGAAAGTTTTCATCCGTCAGCCGTTTTGACCAATCGCTGCTCCCCCTCAACGGATGGAAAAAATTTGTATTGCTCCGATTCTACATTAGTATTACAGTGGTTTATCAATTGAATTAAACCAATTTAATCAAAATTTTTGCTTATCGCACACTAAAAGTGATCCTTACCAAGATTAAATGATCATATTTGTGTACTAATGAAATTCAAATCACTCTATCACCATTGGATATGATAAATGATCTGAAATACAAATAATAAAAGCTATTTTTTAAAATTAGATTAACTTTTTGTGGTTAAAAAATGCTGTACATCGAACTCTTTTTAATTTATACTAATTGTTTAGTCATTGGTTGAAAGATAACAATTTGAAAAGTTTTTATTTTGCAATTTTTGGAGCCCCGATTTTGCAGTACATCGTTCTTTATTAAAATTCGCTAAAAGTGGCCTTTTCAAGAGATTAAAATGGAGACAAACTACTAAAATATATTTTTCAAATTAAGTTATTGATTATAAGAGGTTTATAAACTAAAAATTTAGAAATTCGTGCATGAAGTTTTCTTTTTTCTAAAAATAAGCTAGGTACATAATCAATCAACACTACAGAAGAAAGTTTCAACGTTGCGAAATTTTCATTTTCTCGATTAGCTTTTCTTCAGTTTGAAGAATAAATGTGGGATTGTTGAGTTTGATTGGAAAAAGCGGTGGGTGCATTGTAGTGGGGGTTTATTATCTCGGTTAGTCCAAAGCCGTCGGTCATCCGTGACAGCCGTTTATGACCAGCCCCGCTCCCTCCCACCTGCCGAGTTTTCGATCGTCGAAAAACAGCAAAAACTCGCTAATTCCCTCAAATCCATCACCGTCGTGTCGGTCGATAGCTGGAAATCAAGTGAATTCGCCTCTTCCCCCTCCGCAAGTTTGTCGGGGACTCTCGGCGGAGTTTGTGCCGACACAAAGAAACCTGATTTCCATAATTGGGGTGCGTGGATGTTGATTCATTTGAACGCGGCTGCACGCGCCCCCGTCGGACCTACGACATAATCCAGCTGCCTCGTCGAAATGTTGCAGGTGAATGGCTCCCCGCCTTGTTATGCGATGAGCGGATTTTTCTAGAAAAACGCTGTATTGGACAATACAGCTACTGTAATGGCTTCAAGCTTTTCTTAAGGGGATCCATCTTGAGGGATTCTGAAACTATTTCTGCTTGTTATCAGTTTGTAATAATTGTACGTGTTCGTATATACTCATGTGTGTACACACAAATTATATTCAAACACGAAAGTGGAGCAAAATTCCACCTAGTGGTACTTTTCTATCTCAGCCCATCCCCAGGATATGATTTTTTGAAGGTTTTTCCAAGAGCCATGCCATCTAGTGCCATAAAAATCTTTATTTCTCCACTTAAGAACGACTTTTTTCCGTTTTGACTACATTTCGTATTCTGCATTAAATTTCCTACACTCTCAGTGTATTTTCATAATCAAAAATTAACTTCTAAGGACACTAATTACTATTCAAATGTTCAACTTTTCAAAAAGAATTAGGTTTATGAAAATACTTGATCTTTAACTACATTTCCAAAAAAAGTGCTGGAAGCTATTAAAATACAGCAAAACTTATTCAGCTTTCCAATGGTACGATTAAATTTGCCATTCTGGGTCGATTTTATGGAAAATTCCAGTTTGAAAACAAGAAATATTGATTGCATTCTAAAACAGCCAACGACGAAACGCACGGATAAAAGGAGCAGTAGTTGAAACGGTATAAAAAACGGGAAAATGTTTTATAAACAGTACCTACTTCAACTTTGCGGTTCTAAATCGAGATCATGGAAACATTCCAGTTTAAAGGGGCAAAAATGTTGGACACCTTCCGAGGCAGCAAAGGGGGTGTCCTAAGACTTAGGGTAGCAAAAGTTTGAACAGCATAAATTTGGAGAACCGTTGAATTCAGAAAAGTTGTTTTCAGAGTGTGTGAACTTCAAAAACAGTGCAAAACATTTGTATCTAAATCTCATGTACTACCCCATACAGTCGCAAGCCTTAAGAAAACATAAATGGTGCCGCTCGTTTTTCTCTCACAAATTGAAATTTCTCCCTGAAATGTGAATGTAATCTCAATGTTTTCTACTGTTTATAAAGAAAAATTCTAACCCCCCTGAAAATTTCATGGTTTACGTTTCAAAGGGTGTAGAATCCGAATCTGCATTAAAAACTTTTTCCTGCCGTACGCACGTTTTCTCCCAAGCGGTTGGAGCAAAAAATCTGTAATTTTCAGGATAAATCCATGTTGGTCCGACAACGCCCCAATTCTTTACCCAGCTCTCTCACTTCATTTAAAATACCCTTTAAGGGTTGTCAAAGTATTGTAAAATCCCTAAAAGACCTCCAAAAAAAACCAAGACTGCAGAAAAAATGTGGACGTTTTTCACCTGTAAAAAGAACTTTTGAGGAATCGAAAAGCCCCTCCCCAGGGTTTTTTTTTTCATTGCAGTAACCTAGTGGTGTACTGAATGTAGATGCTGGAGTGAACCCCTAAAAGGGTTTATAGCCGATACTCGGGTTGAATCATTCTAATATTGCTAATTCTTTCACTGGGGTTTATTATTCAATTTTATTCATTTGGCTTGCATTCATGATTTGAATTTCTACTAAGCTTTGGAGTTTGCGTGTTTCACAGGTGATAGAGCGATTATTGAATTTCAGGAGATATGCATAGAGCACGTAAATCGGTTCTCAACCAAGATCCCTATTTGGATTGATATTTGTGTGCCTCCTGAAATTTTCAGGATTATAATTTTTCTGATTACATCGTGAATCACCCCTTACAAGAAACAGGGAATTCCGATCCTCCCCCTCCCAAGTGACCTCAAACAGCTGTTCTTCAAACCCCTATTCAAATTCTTCTATAAAAACGGCCATTCCCTACCCATCCCTTAACCTGTGGGCCTCGGGCACCTACTTCTGGGTCTGAAAATGGTTCTATAAAGCTCCTTGTGGGAGTTTCTGGGGTATTCTGAAACCAAGGATTCATATCTTTCACTCCGTTATTCATATCACCTGGCGTTACAGGGTGTGGTAGATGAGTAATGAGACTCAGTCTTGAAAAACAAATTTATTGATCCTATTTGTACAAAACGTTAATATTCTTCAAAGTACTCGCCTTGGGCGTCGACGCAACGTTGCCAGCGCGTTTTCCAAGCTTGATAGGCCCCACTGTAGTCCGTTGGAGTTATCCCAGTTAGTGCCTTCGTGACAGCACATAAGATGTTCGGAATATCGTCGAAACGATGACCCTTCAGGCATCTTTTGACCTTCGGGAATAGGAAGAAATCAGGAGGACTCAAGTCAGGGCTGTATGGTGTCTGTGGCAGAACTTCAACTCCTGTTCGGTTCAAGTAGGAGGTCACGATGAACGGCCGCGGGGATGCCAGTATGTGCTACTCCGAACTCTGGACTTTCGTCTCCGGGTCGTAATTGAAATGTCCACGATTCATCGTCTGGATTCTTTTCCAATTCATTCAACATCTCACGGCAAACGTCATTACCTGTATTCCAAACATCCAACGTGCTGTCACGAAGGCACTAACTGGGATAACTCCAACGGACTACAGTGGGGCCTATCAAGCTTGGAAAACGCGCTGGCAACGTTGCGTCGACGCCCAAGGCGAGTACTTTGAAGAATATTAAAGTTTTGTACAAATAGGATCAATAAATTTGTTTTTCAAGACTGAGTCTCATTACTTATCTACCACACCTTGTATTCCTGAATCCAGCGTAGTATGTCAGTGCTCAATTCTGTCCTCTCTCGTTTTGACTGGATGGGGGTTTTGGTTCAGATCTCTGTAGAGGAAAACTTGCCGTATGTTGATGTAGTGGATAGATGGTGGTTTATTTGGCGAGACGATTTAATATTTAATTTTCAGTCACCTCTGTGGCCACCTAACATATACCTACTCGTAATAACCGCCGAGTCGTTTTTGACTAGTAGGAAGCTCAAAGCAAGTCAAAAAGTGAGTGTAATGTGAGAATTTGTTTGAAAAGGCCTTACCACCTTTCTATTTGTGATTTTCCATTCGAATTCTGCCCTATCTAACTTTTACGCTTCCTTTAATTCTTTAAAAGATTGGTTTTTATCTTGTGAATCTAATTCGGACCGCTACTCGAGTGTGCATCTAGTTGATGACTCAATTTGTTGTGTTCTTACAACGGCTCATCTCTTAGCAAGCAACCTCGTATTTAAGCCTTAACCGCAGCCACCTTCATTCCTATTTGCCGAGCCTCCCACTCACAACTCTAAGGAACTGCAAGACCTTTCTATTGAAATGACTGACGTAATAACCATATACAAGGCAAACAATAGGTACTCGTCTTGTCCTGTTGGAATAGAAACAGCTTTACTCGAATCCCCTTGTTATTCTTAAGCACCTCTCGATATTCCCAGGTAAAAATCTACGCAGGGATATGTCATAAACTCGACGAAATGTCACATTGTTAGGTTGCACAATTCCTCCCTTCAAATTCCGTCGCTGTATTCCTACTTAGTCATGCCATCTCTTTCGATAAAGGAAAAAAAAATCGACTCGAAAGCCTTGGGCCGTGGGCCTGTGAAGAATCACAATGACAAGGAAATTACTGGGAACAAGTACCAATACCTACTCCTTTCCCTTGGCTCATTAATTGCTTTCGCAACTTGAGGATCTGGGAAAACGTCGCCACCGTCGTCATTTACGTTCGAATTCAAGTCTCAATTATACACCAAAACGTTGTTAAACAGCTTTCAGGAGTTCTTATATAATTTCCTTCAAGTAGATATAAGAGTATAACATTTCTTAGGAAGTTCAAGTTTACCGGAGCGTAGGTAAAAAATTTCTCCCGAACGGCTGGAGCAAAAATCTGAAATTTTCAGGAAAAATCCATATTGGTCCGACAACTCCCCAATTCTTTAGTCAGCTCTCTCACTTAATTTAAAGTGCCACTTAACGGTTGTCAAAGGCTTGTAAAATATCTCGAAACAAATCAAGGCGTCCTAAATATGGATTTTTTTTTTTTAAGAACTTTTCATGAGGAATCGAATGAGCTCCTCCCCAGGTCTGTAGCTCAAACCATTCCCGATGTATGGCATGATCTTATGCTGCCAACATTAGTCTTCGCATTGCTAAGTAAACAAATTAGAAAGGTAGTAACCCCGTAATAGCTAAGTAATCCCGTAGCGCAGGGGTTTCGTGCGGGACTCATAACCCCAGGTCCTCGGGTTCGTTCCCCACGTTCGGCAGGAAAATTTTTGCCCCATATGAAAAAAAAATTGCTAACCCCTTCCCGATCATTTCATGGTTTATGTTTCAAAGGGTGTAGAATCCAAATCTGCAATAAAACTGATCAATCCAAATATGTATTTTGGTTGAGAACCGATTTACCTCCTGAAATTCAATAATCGCTCATCACCTGCGAAACACGCACGCTCCAAGCTTAGTAGAAGTTCAAATCTTGAATGCAAGCCAAATGAATAAAATTGAATAATAAACCACAGTGAAAGAATTTGCAGCATTTTTTTCATCATTTTATTAATTTTTAACTAGTATATAATGTATTATAATTTTTGGAATAGTTTATTGCGCCTTCGCCCCTCAGCACAAGTTCTCTAACTTGTAGAGGGTTGATCGCATTACAATTCTTTTACAAATGAATTCATTGTGTTTTCTTTCTTTTGTATTTTATCTTGAGAAAAAAAAATTATTGAATTCACAATAATTTTGTGAATTACCTCCAGAAACCCGTCTGCGGAGCATGGTTTTTCCCACTCGTAATTTTGTTAACTATGCACATGGTTTTAAACAGCCAAAATCCATGCTGTACAGACTGTATGGTCACCATTACGATGTTGGGAAAGTAATTTGAAGCCTCGCACCAGTAGTGTTCCATTTCCAATATACTGAGAACACCATTGATTGCGAGGTGCTCATCCATTTTCGATGAACGAGGTCTAGGTCGCTGACCTAAGTGTTGTGTCGTGTCGCAACTTCCTATTTATGAATTGATAACCGTGAACCCTCCTTACTTTCTGCAGTTCTGCCACGGTGAATTTTTCATCCGCATTTCGCCCTTCGGTGCCCGTGAAATCAGCGTGTTGAAGCCTACTAATTGGGGTATGAATTGTACAGATGAATTCCGCTTCAACTTTCGGCCTAAGACGGAGAAGTGTGGCGTGCTAGCACTCGTCTTGATTATAATACTCGACGCTTCGATTTATTAATGATTTCCGTTCTACAGCTCGCTGTATTGACTAACCCTCATGCAGTCTTGATGAGATTCTTGACTTACGGCTTCCCGCCTCGCCATTCTTGTGCCGCGACCCGTTGGAACAGTTGTGTTGTCAACCCACCTCCGACCTCCACGTACTTCTGTTTGTTTTCCTGATCAAAGCTGCAACCCCCCAATTCCGTGGTGTTTTCTGAGTGAATGAAGTAGTGTGGTAGGTCATCAAAATAATGAACAAAATGGAATTAGTAAGAACGGTTTCTATTTCGCCTGAAGTAGACTTCGTTTTTACTTTCTTTCCCCCTGCACTAAGAAAGAATTCTGCATCATCAACCACGAGTTGAATTTGTTTCCTGAAAACCTTATTTGTTCTACGCTCCCTTTTTGAGTGAAATCTTCCTTCAGTGGTTCCCATTCTTTCGCTACTTTCTTGACTAAGGGACGGACTATGCCTTACCGTAGTTGTCAACGGATGTGGTATGACTGAATTATATTAGTTTTATTCTGGTAGGGCACCTCATTTGTATTTCATTAATTTGTCCATTGGGTTTCTTTCTTAAAGGAACTTTGCTCATCATTATCGACTCAACATTGGCAGGTGTTAGATTTGTTTATATGGGTAATTTCAAAATTTCGGTCACGTTTATGTCACTGATCAGTTTTGCCGTCAAATCTCAACTAAATACAGTTTTGTAAGTGTTTTAACGTTTTCTCCTATGTGGATGTACATGTTCCATGGAAAAGCATGTAAAAGTTGTGCCTACAGGACCCAGAAGAAAAAACGTCTGCCAAGTGGGTGTGGCACATAGCTTCCTCGTATCCATAACATGACTGTATAGATCATTGAAAATTATTATTGACTAAAGAACTTCGTTCAATTAGGCGAAGTAAATATTGAATTAGGGTAAATTTATTGTTATGCAGGAGCATAACTTGAGAAAATAAAGGTAGGCATGTTCGAGGCTAAAACTTTATTTTCTCTTTATTACTCACGAGGACCATCTTTACATCAGTCCGAACAATCCCTGAAAATTTCATCGAAATCAGTCATAATCCCGGAGTTATGAGTGTAACAAGGATTTCACGTTTACGGATGCGCAGAGGCTACTATTGATCCGGGGGTCATGAAACTTATAGGGGATCATCTACACATCAAACCGAACAATCCCTGGAAATTTCATCGAAATCGGTCCAGAACTCCCGGAGTTATGCGAGTAACAAGGATATCACGTTTTCGCATGCGCAGAGGCTACTATTGATCCGGGGGTCATGAAACCTATAGGGGACCATCTACACCCCAATCCGCACAATCTCTGAAAATTTCATCAAAATCGGACTATAACTTCGTGTAGTTTTGCCAGTAACAAGGATTTGCTGACAGACAGACAGACACGGAACCAAAATTGTTGTCTAAAACGCAAAATGCGAGTGGAATTTTTGATTCTGCAAAACAATGCTTCCGCTACCTTGGTAGACTCGGAAGCAATACCAAAGTCCGTATTTCTCACTCCCTACAGCTGTCACTAACCAGAGGTATACAACTTCCATCGTCACTACTCAGCGAAATATTTATTGGGGCTGTTATATCCACTTACACTATGAAAGAACATACCATCTACAATGGATATCCGCCCCAGGAAAAAAATTGGATCAAATCAAGTAGCCTTATCAGCCCATTATTTCAGTGTCACACGGTTTTTCCTCACTCCCTGCAATGTTTTGAAAAGTAGCCCCCAACAGGCAGGAAAGGGTGTTTATGAAGTTGCTTCTGTTTTGTTGACATCCCTTATTCAAGCTGGTCCCAACGTTGGTGGTTAGATTTTGCTTAGACCTTCCCAGTCAGTTCTACCAGGAAAACCATCCCTGGAGACAGCAGTGTAGGTTTTTCAACTCTCACTCCCTACTCCAGTAACATTCTGACTGTGGCAAGTGAAACTTGATTGATTTTTTCGACAATTAGTGTAGTTGTTGGAAGTTCGTTGACAACAATTTGGTTCAACAAGTTTCAATTGATTTGTGGCCTGTAAAGGCGGTTAAAGGCTGTAACCTCACTCCCTACAATATCCAGCCAATAGCCCCTTAAGTTGTAGGGAGTGAGATCTGCTTGTAGCAAGTGAGATTTTGGCAAGGAAACCTTAGTATTTACTGTAGCTAAAATTAAGCTAATTTGTGCTATTCCACTCACCAAAATTGAAAGACATGAGCTGCAATTCCTAGGGAGGTTGGAGGCTCAAGAGGGGGAAAAAAAAGAAGTGTATACCTCACCCTACAAAAGTTTTTTTTTCTTCAAAATGCCGTATCAGCAGAACGGTTCAAGATTATGTGTGCTCGCTTGGGTAATATGCCGAGAGAACCGCAGCGATTGATCAGGAACAAGAAAATTGATCAAGTTTCAACTTTTATTTTTTAGAAAAGTCGATACCCAAATGTGAACGAAATTTTGAAATTACCCGTATACCATTACGAGAGACATCGCTTACAGCTATTTTTCTGAAGTTTGATTGGTTACTTCTTTAAATTTGGGTATTCTTCACTTTGTTTTTGGTTATTATTCTTGGAGATAAAATGTCCAATTATGATTTGGCAGCAAATTACTTGGTGCATAACAGGTGCTGCACTCCTTATTAACTTCGTCTGGAGTCTGAAAGCCTTTTATTGTCTCCTGCAAACATAAGAAGTTCATTAAGCCTTGGCTACTCATTCATGATTTTTGATGTGTGTTCCATGATCTATTTTTTATTGATATAGTTTCGTCTAGGTGTTATAATAATTATCAATTTTGATAACTTGTGAGTCGAAGAGAAGTAGTGCAATATGTTCATTTGCGGAATCGATGAATACCACCCGCTTGGTCGTATCACCCGATCAATAGGGTTCCAACGACCTTATTAAATAGCTGTTAACCATGGCAACCTCCTGTTTGAATGGGCCTCCTGCGTATTGTGTCTCTAATAGGAATCTATTTGCAAAGACGATTTTGTGGTACTTGATCACGCAATTTACGATATTGATTGTTGTAGGGAAGTCATAGCTTTTCCAAGTTAGATTCGGATATTTCCAAACCGATTTCAGAAATTTCCTAGCCAAATTAAGAATTTTCCATTTCAATTTCAGAATACCTCTTAAGGGGACTAATCGTCGGAGCTCGAACACCGGGCCCCGGATCCTGGGGAACCTTCTGAAGCAGGTATCGGGGAGTTGGGGTCATGGGATATCGAAATATACTTTCTACCGACTGCCATTAATGGGAAGCTCATACCGGTCACACGGAACAATTGAAAAACGCTGCAAATTCTTTCACTGGGGTCTATTATTCAATTGGCTTGCGTTCATGATTTGTATTTCTACTAATCTTTGGAGTGTGCGTGTTTCACAGGTGATAGAGCGATTATTGAATTTCAGGAGGCACACAAATATGATCAACTGAGCAATCCAATTAGGTATTTTGGTTGAGAACAGATTTACGTACTCTATGCATATCTCCTGAAATTCAATAATCGCTCTATCACCTGTGAAACACGCACACTCCAAAGCTTAGTAGAAATTCCAATCATGAACGCAAGCCTAATTGAATAATAAACCCCAGTGAAAGAATTTGCAGCGTTTTTTATGGTTATCAGAATGCTTCAACCCGTGTATCGGCTACAAAGCCTTTTAGGAGTTCACTCCAGTATCCACATTACTACATCACTACGTCACTAGGTTACTTCTATCAAAACAAAAACAATTATAAACCAAAACCCCAGTGAAAGAATTTGCAGCGTTTCATGCATATCAGAATGCTTCAACCCGTGTATCGGCTACAAAGCCTTTTAGGAGTTCAACGCAAATGTGGGCACCATAAATCGGGTCATACATCAGGAATGGTTTGGCCTACGGACCTGGGGAGGTACTCATTCGCTTCATCGTGGAGTGTTCTTCAAAAGGAGTACAAATTTAGGCCGCCTTGACTTTTTTTGAGGTTTTTAGGGATTTTACAAAACTTTGACAACCCTAAAGGGCACTTTAAATTAAGTGAGAGAGCTGGCTCAAGAATTGGGGCGTCGCCGGACCAAAATGGATTTTTCCTGAAAATTTCAGATTTTTTGCTCCAGCCGTTTGGGAGAAATCGTGCGTACGGCGGACGGACGGAAAAATTGTTATTGCAGATTCGGAATCTACACCCTTTGAAACGTAAACCGTGGGGGGGGGTTAGAATTTTTTATCAAGAGCGATTACAGTTGTTTATTATTGAATAATAAACCCAAACATACGCACATATTTTATCAATTTCGATGAACCAGTTCCTTCTCACCTCTCGTTGTGATAATTTTTTAATTTTATTAATCGATTTTGGGTGCTTCCTACTTGTATACTTCTCTTTACCCACTTTTTTACGCTCCCACCCGGATATTGATACATTCTGAAATTGAAATGAAAAATTCTGAAATTCAAATGGAAAATTCTGAATTTGGCTTGGGAATTTCTGAAATTGTTCTGGAATTTTCCGAATCTGACTTGGAAAAGCTGTATATGATTCAATTAATTATTTTGTGTTAATGGTTTATTCTTGGTAATTCTTTACCTGGGGTCCTGTTGCTGTTGTTTCTAAATACGCAGCTAGTAGAAACCTATTCCCCAGTATTTCGGTTCATTTTCCGATATTACCAAACCAAAATTTACCTAATTTGGCTCATAAATGCAACATTCGGGGAATCTGGGCATCTGGATCAGTCAAAACCTTAATGAATCATATTTGAAGATTAATTAATTGTTTTTAAATTTAAATCTCAAAAATTTGTGAAATAAGAGAATAGTTTTTTTTAATGGATAGAAATGAGTTCTCTGAATCCAATGAGACCATCCATTCGCTCACAATTTCAAAACTTAGCTAGTAGGGTCAGGCTGCAGCTATAGGAGGACTGAGCTAGATAGCGAGGCTGGCGGTAGCCCCAGTATTTTCATCTTGAATGCAATTACAGGATTTTGAGGTGCCGAGTTTAGATTGGTTTGTAATGTGCCACAAATCGGTGATTTAATTAGAAGGGCTAAATAAACCTTTGCGCATTAATTTGCTGTGTTTTTTATATATATATTTTTCGATTATCCTGGATTGCTAGATAGATTTCACCACAATCACTTTTTTCTGCAATCTTTAATAATAGTCGCAAATGCGTCCGTTCTGAATTCACGAGATTTCTATAATTTTTTGAATCCCAGGAATGAGGGAGTGGGATGTTCTTGGTCATTCTTTCATTCTTGAAATGTCTCACCAGCCTAAATCTTCACTGTTGCCAATACTAATAATCAGCATAAATAATCATATGAACTTTCGAAAAGTCCCCTGACCCTATAGAGAATAAAACAGGTCCATTTCCTTGATCTAACCATCCTTTTGTAGTAGCATAATTTGGCCTCAGTTTCATAATTTCATATTACATGTGTTGTGAGGTGTGGTGTAGAGTGTAACGTTAGACTTTTTGTTCCTGAAGAGTATTTCTCATATCTGGTGAGCATTTTCAACAAGTTCAAGCCTTTTTGATGAGATGAATGTTTAAATGGTTCCTTTAAACTGAATGTCTTTGAATTGAATTCAGCATTCATCTTGTCTGGATTTTCTCCTTGATTTCTGAGATTGGAGTGTGATCTAGCCTGTTTCAGTCGTACAGTTTGCACCGAATTTCGGAAGGCTTGTGTAATTGAATTCGGCCTGGTCGAACCTCTACGGTTAGGTCTTTCTATTGCGAACGTTTAAGTTTCTCTTCCGTCAGTCCTGTTTCCCACGTGTCCCTATGCCTTGAGATAGTGGCCTCCTCGACGGAGTGACTCGTGTCCTAGACAGTAGAAGTAGAGGGGTGAAGCAGAAACTGTGGAGGTCAGGCGATGGGCTCCGTCTCAGTGGAACAGGCAGTTCAACTCGCGACTCCTCCGGTTGACGCGAACGTTCCGCGAGCCATGACCAACACCTACGCCCTCGACACCGCGTCACCCCCGCGCTCCGCCGCCGGTAAGTTCCTGAAATGTTGACCCTTCTTCACCTCATCAATTGCATGCAGCGCACCACCTTCTTATATCTCCACAACTGTGTTCATATCCCATACCAAGTAACGTAGCGCATACTTTAAGAAGAATCCCATACTCACTGCTTCCAATTTCGTGTTCACTACTTTTCATAAACGAATCATTTCAAGGGGCACATCGGTTGTAAATGTTGCAAATACACTATTCGTCCAAGATTCTTGGTTTTTTTTTCGATGGCTGAGGTATCTCATCCACTACATGAGGCTCTACAGGGTGTTACATTTCGTGACGGTCACAGGCCAGGAGAATATTTTACGGAAAATTTCTGATCGAAAATGCCTCTTAGCAATTGTTGTTTACACCCTTGGAAATGCGGTTTTTTTCAAATTTAAGATTTTTCTCGTTTTTTGCAACCATACCGTAATAAAACGGCCATATCTCCCACATTTTGTGAAGATTTCAAATTTGATTCCACCATTGGAAAGAGCGTTGAATTTCCTTTGGCCCTATTGAGGAACCAACTGTTTCGAGCTGGCCAAACGGGTGAAAAATCAGCTTGAAAAGGACACATTGTCAAATCGTGGAGATCTCGATTTTCTTCAAACGCTTATGGGTCCCTGTAATAAGGCATGTAATTTCAGCCTGTAGTGCTAAAAGATGCGCCAGAATGTAGCCCTTCCAGCGATGTAACCAGATTTGAAATTCGGTGAAGTTTTCTGGGAGAAAATTACTTTTCAAGTAAGAAAGACGTGGTTTTTCACTGGATACTCCGGTATTTCATCATGCGTTGATTCGTCTGGTAAAAAAAAAAAAATCACACATTCATGTAAACATTATACGTTAGGTACCTGAGGAAATACGCTTTTATTGGGAACCCGCCTGTGAGGGAATCGCCGTTGATATTCCCTCACAGCTTCATGGGCATTTAGATTTGTGTACCCAGACACAAGCATCACGTCAGCGTATTCCACGTCGGTGAATGTCACAGGCATTGTACTGATGCGAACAACGAAAAGTATCTAATTATCACAGAGGTTTTTTTAGACAGGCCGGCGGACAAATCTGCTTAACGAACAACCTTTTTTTAGAATAATGTCGATGGTTTAAGGATTCGACTTGGGAAAAATGTATTCCTTGAATTATTGAATTACGAGTACCTACATATTGACCTGTCTGAGTGGATACGAATGTGCTTCAAAATTAGCCACAACCCAGTAAGTGTAATCCTATTGACGGGTCACAGACAATCAGGTATGTTATTGTTTGTAGTAGTCTGTTGCTATTTTACTCGGTATATGATTGCAGTTCAAAATTCAAACGTTGAAATGGCTTCTGGTTAGTATAGAGAAGAATGTTACTTGGTTTATTCTAAATTTATTAAATCAGATGGTCAGATCCATAGGAATCGGAAAACATCTCAACAACACCACCGTTTAAGTTAAGTTCCTAGAGTGATTGACCTATGTTATCTGCATGCTGTGCACAGTTCAGGAGGGTTCTGTATCATTATCTTAATTATCTCGTCTTGATCGGTAGATATCCAGATCTTAACGGGTCCGTGTATAACTGCTTGACATAGACCTCTAGCTCTGCGCGCGAAACCATCGCTAGCTCCGAATCGTGTTCTGTCTTGAAAATCGATGGGGAGCAGTTGTTCTCGGGGAATCTTCTTGCCGAGAGAAAAATAGCTAAATGAGCAAAATTCAAAAAGTCTCACCACCCTTCGTGCACGCGCTATACGATCTGTGGGAAGGAACAGAAAGCTGCTTAGGGGACAACTGGAAGTGTGATACCTGTATGTGGCGTAAAATTGGGGAGATCGAAAAGGGTGAAAGTGGTATCGGATGATCTGACAGTGATCCAGGTATGGGAACACATAGCTCTGCGGTTAAGGATCTCAGCCACAAAATGTAGCTGCTTCAAAAGTTTGATTTTATCCATATCAAGGCGGGATCTATGTTTAGGTCAATGGATTTTTGCCGCGATAAGTTAAAAGATGTGGCAAATCGATTGACAGTTCCGAAACTAGCATTGATAAGGTTAAGCTAAGGTGACCATCAGTCCCGCTTTTTAGGTTGTGTCCCACTGTCCCCAGATTTACTCGGGGGACGCTATTATGTCCCGCTTTGGCAGGATAAACAAATAAACGTCCCGCTTTAAATATTATTTAATATTGTATGCTGAAATAAAACGTTCTTGACTGACTCTTTCACAATATAAACATCGGGGAATTTTGTAGTTTTGGATTGGTAATTCTGACCTTGGGTCCAGAGAGAGTAGTGTAATTGTGTTACTATTACTACCTGAACAGCAAAGTTTTCCCTATTCCTATTTCTGTAAATTCAAGTGCTCAAACAGATAAAATAATGAGTTTAGGACGTTTAGTTGTGTCAATATAGAAAATATCTGGGGAGGGGCTAACCACCTTAATGTGTGTCCCGCATTGAAGTCATAACAAATATGGTCACCTTAGGTTAATCAGGTAAATACGGCCTTACAAGATGAAAATCAACAGGTCAAAAAAACAGTATAAGAATAGAAAGCGAAATTTAATCAATCGATCAGTGCAATTGGTCTAGCTCCTTCAAAATAAAAGGGAAACTGCTGATAGAAAACGGAAGCTTAAACGAAGTAGTTGAATGTCTGGCTACCAGAATCGAATTGGTATGTGTAGATAGACTCTACCAATGCGTACCTATCCTACTAAATGGCTGTTACGTCGAGGGACTTCATCGGGAAATCCAAGTATGATTGTTGTGAAATTATCAAACAAAGACAAAAGAGGGCTAGGACCTTACCGCTCAAACTTTTCAATAGAAATAAATGCGTTTAGGAAATGTTTAAAATGAAACCACTCAACTGCTATTGGATTTACGTTCCATTAGTTGTTACCTCGTTGAAATTTTCTCCTTGGGTTAGTGCTCTTCATGAGTACATTGTCCACATTATTTACCCAGGTGATACAATAATTGTACAATTATTGTGCAAATTTAGAATGTTGTTTCTTACATTGCATGGACTTGGGAGTGAACTTTTCCCTGCAGGTTGTACGTAAAGTTACTGCGTGGATGTGGTTCAGGGAGCAGTGATGCATTTATTGCTCTTGGGATGCTTCGAACGACCCTGAGGCTTCAGTCGTTTTCACGTTTGGTCCTATAGTGAAGGAACCGTTTTTGTGGAAACGAGCTCTCAGCGTCGATATTCTAGTGTCTTTACCGTACAAATTCAATACACTGGTGTTGCCCTGTATCGTTACCTCCAATTATGGGAATATCTCATCATTTGTATGTGTTATTATTAAAGGATGAAATTCAGGTATTTCTTCAAATAACAGTAGAATTTAGGTAATTCAGTTTTTAAAAAATATATATAGATAATCTTTATTTCGCATTGAGATGAGTGTATAGATACAGTAGATACATTTTTTTAAACAATACAACCAAAGAACAGCTGCGAACAATCCCCTTTGAGTTAGACTTGTGCTGGGGAGGGGACTCGTTGCTGCCAAACTTATTCCAGCCTACCTAACTTTAAGAAGAGAATTCATCACGAGAAAAGAGAAGTTATTATTGTGACAAGAGTTTGTGAAGGTACTGGAGACTGCATGTTCCTCTTCTACGATTGCCGTGATCGCTTTTCCGCGACGTAGATTTTCAATCTTCTCTTGAAGACGCTTGTTGAGTGGCAACACCTTAATTCAGAAGGGAGGCCATTAAACATCTTGGTTCCTTCATATAGCAAGGATCGCTGCCCCATCGAGGTGTTACGAAACTTGAGTTGTAGGGTCAACGTGTCAGCCGATCTATTGGTGCTGGGTATCGGAATAATTAAGCCAGAGGTGAAGTATTTGTGTATGATAATGAGGGAAGTTTTGTCTATTATTTCTCGTGGTAGGAGTAGCTGGAAGACATTGAAGAGCTCCTCCGTAGGGAAGCGTCGATTTTTCTTCAGTAGTAATTCAATTAGTTATTTTTGGGTTACGAAAATAGGGTCTAGATGAGTATCGAAAGCCGAACCCCAGACGGTCGCCCCATACTGAAGCACAGACTATATCAGCCCAAAGTAAAAGGTCCGAGGATTTATTGTTTCCAATTACAACCCTTTGTAATTGTAAAGCGAAAATTGTATAACCACCCTCAAACCTTCTCACCTTACGTTTCAAGGTGTGGGTTCAAAATCGGCAGTGTCCCTCCGCTGTCCGACCCGTTAAAGACCTTAAAATCGATGTAAAAATCAGTTCTTCCGCACGTAGAGTCCACTTGGGGCCTAGTTGGTCCTTCTTCGCCTCAAACGCATAGATGTCATGGTCCAAAATTCTTTTCAAAGAATGACTGTCCCGCCAAACGCCTAGTGATGTTTGGTATCCTAACTATGGTACATTCATTGATATTCACAAATGCATACGGCGGTTTAAGGACATTCCTGTGTGCTGTTCTTTGAACAAAAGTCGCTCCTAAATATTTCCCGGAGCCACTGCGTTTATTCAACGAGCTGGAATCTGTTTGGAATGTTTTCATGACTCAGGTAACGACCACAAGGTCACCCAACTATCGCGCTTAGTCATGTAAATAGAGTTTGCAAGTGATGCAAACAATAAGGGTTTTCCGGTCTAGCCGTAACCTAGTAAAGTAGATGCTGACACAAGAAAGATCAATAATACCAATAATTATTGTCTTCGTCGTGTACCTGACATTATATCGCTCGTTTCTTGCCGCAAAGTGAATCATTCACTTCGTAAAAAACACATCATTTCTGCTGAAGGCTACTGCCTGTAGCTTAGATCAATCATTGTAACAATTGGTACGTCTGCGAAAGTAGTTTTTTTGTCTGAGTAACCGCTGCCCTTAGCTGCTAACATTCTTCTGAATAAGAGTGGGTTCATCACTGTGTTGAAAGATAACTAATAAATTACTGAATACCTGTAATATCCAAAACCATGTCTGTTGCCATGATGGCACTAATCTTAGGTAAAATATACAGGCTGTCTACTAACTTGTGGATCACCAGTTCTAAAATATTTATTTATAGACAATTTTTTTTGTCTTAATCTATGGGTTTTATGCCAAGGATTTTGAATATGACCACTTTTGGTTTATTATTCAAAAATAAACCATTGTAATCGCTCTGGAAAAAAAAATTCTAACCCCCCCTGAAAATTTCATGCTTTACGTTTCAAAGGGAATCTGAATCTACAATAAAAATTTTCCCGTCCGTACGTAATTTCTCCCAAACGGCTGAAGCAAAAAATCTGAAATTTTCAGGAAAAATCCATCTTGGTCCGACGACGCCCCAATTCTTGAGCCAGCTCCCTCACTCAATTTAAAGTGCCCTTTAAGGGCTGTCAAAGTTTTGTAAAATCCCTGAAAACCTCAAAACTAGTCGAATCGGCCTAAATATTTACCTATTTGAAGAACATACCATGAGGAATCGAATGAGCCCTTCCCCACGTCCGTAGGTCAAACCATTCCCGATGTATGGCCCGATTTATGGTGCCAACATTTGCGTTTTTTCGTTTATTATTGTTTGTTTGTAACCTAGTGATGTCCGGCCGATAGCGTCGAGTTGTAGTGAATGTGGATACTGGAGTGATAGCCGATGTGAATACTTGTAGTGTAGTTAGTAGCCGATACACGGGTTGAAGCATTCTGATATGCATGAAACGCTGATAATATATAGGTAAATATTATTCAATATTATTACTGGGGTTTATTATTCAATATTATTACTGGGGTAAATAAGTATTCTTTCACTGGGGTTCATTATTCAATTGGCTTGCGTTCATGATTTGAATCTTACTAAGCTTCGGAGTGTGAGTGTTTTACAGGTGATAGAGCGATTATTGAATTTCAGGAGATATGCATAGACCACGTAAATCGGTTCTCATCCAAAACACCTATTTGGATTGATCAGTTGATGATATTTGTGTGCCCCCTCTACATCTGTCTACCTTTGGCTACATCGTTTAAATTTGGATTTGGGGAAGTTTTAACGCAATACGAGTGCCAAAGGACTTGATAAATTATAGATGTTTTTATTGTGGGGGTATTGAGGTTCGATAAAAAAACGCTGCAAATTCTTTCACTGGGGTTTATTATTCAATTGGCTTGCGTTCATGAGAGTCTTCGGAGAGCAAACAGAAAAACATAGAGATTCAGTCATCTGTGTAGGTCTTTCATAGGCTGGCCCTTTCCCTACAATCTATTATTTCATTATTATTCATAGCTTCCTCGCCTATGACGAGATCGTCAAACGTCTGTCGGTATATGAAGTATTACGCCAACTCCAATTAATCCGCCCCACGTTGTTAAGTTCACAGCCCGTGTAGCATCTAATTTGCGGGATTGAATAACAATAAATGAATACATTTTGTCCGTCGAAGCGCTTTTTCTCCTTATCTCCGCCTTAAGGGTCTACGGGCTTGAGCACAACTGTGCCGACACGCTTAGTGATATTCAGCTCCCTGGCTGGGGGGGACCCTCAGGTGCCTCTTCACTTTCTTGAAGATGGAGGATTATGCGGATGTTAGTTTGATGGTCGTACGTTGTGCGGGATGGTCGTAGGCCTCACCTGTTTCCACTTTTAGAAAATATCCGAATATCTAACATAAGTTCCTAGTTTTTAAGTCGTAGAACCCTCGATACACCGTACAAATTTCCGTCCTCCGTGTTTGTACGTTTTCAAGTGAAAAGGTCACCATTCAGCGCGGAATGGTCAGTGAGGTCAGTGCTGACACGGTTTACGAACCTATAGACGACGATGTTCCCAACTACAGGTCTTGGATCTGCTGCTGCGATTCCTTGTATTTCACGTGGAAGCCTGAACAGGGTGAGTAGTGGCGTATACATTACAGCCTAGCAGTGTTTCCGTTCCTGAAACAACAGTTTTAGAAAAAGCTGCTATTTTGAGTGTTTGGTGGAGATCTTGATCTTGCCAACGTTTCGTTGTATTTGTAGAACTTCTTCACGGCTAGAAGTACCATACATAAAATAGATGATACTAAACGATGTATAGGGTGCCCCATCTATACAGGTTGTACAGCGTATGATCCGAAAATCTTCGCACACGTATTCTACAACTAGTTTCCAACAAAAAGTGCCTCATGGAAATTTTTTTTAGAGGCTTCGTTTTTGAGTTATTTCACTTTAAAGATTTTTTTCGTGTTTTTGAACGTAACTCCGGCGTTTTCAAGGTATTTGCAAATCTAAGTATGCCGTTGGAAAGAGCTTAAAATTACCTATCGTCTCAGTATTTAATAAGCCAAAAATGTAAATTTTGTCAAATTTAAAAAAAAAAATTATTTTTTTAATGGCTCATTAGTCCGCCTTAATTTTAATGATACGTTTGAGCCTGTAAGCTTGAAAAATGCGCAAAAGTCTCAGCTTTCCAATATTATATTCAATTTTTAGGTTTTAGAGGGAACTTTTTTGAGGGAATTGAGATTTTATGCAAAAAAAACGTGTATTTTCAAGGACATTTGATGTGATCGAACGGGTGTGTTGATCTACCGTTGACCGTTAATCACATTATCATACTCAACATTTTGCTCGTGACGATGTTCCTATCAACGATAAGAAGAGGAAATCATAACAAACAACGGGATCAAACCTCACGATATCAGCAAGAACCGGAGACATTTAACTGTTGATTTATGTCATCCTGTCATCGATATTCTGACGCACGTATGTAATATACATTTTTGAACTCTTAGCACCACCTTCTAAGTATGTTCTATAACCATTTAACTTTATGTTTCCTCTCTTCTAGCCATTACATTTGTAGTAAATGTGTTAGTTTTTCTTTTCTCTCAAGTCACACAAATGCTAACAATTCTTCTCTGTAATTCTTTCAGTAACCCTTTTTTTCTGTGTGGTACTTCTAGCCCTAAATAAGTTCTACAAATAAAACGAAAAGTTGTCGATGAAATTGTAGTTTTTCATCCACCTCTGACTGACTCAAGGTCTCCACGAAATTTTCAAAACATACAATAAGCTGTCAAAAACACAGACTTTCCCGAAGGCGTTAGGTACCAGCTTGATCTCTTCTGCAATGATCACTTCTGTTAATAAGACCGTTATTACTTCAATAAGTATTATTAGATCTTTACATAAATATAAATATCATTACAAGATCTAAATAAATGGTGTGTAGTGTATGGAATGTCCAAGCAATAAAGCTAATCAGCTTTTAAACGGTCAATAACGGTCAGTGCCGGCTTATGTTATGCTTAATCGACCAGAGAATAGCAATTGAACCGTTGTTTTTATTCAGATTGAGATAAATGGTTTTGTTGAAATCTTACTCAAATAAAATTCATTACTGAACAGAGATTTTTCTTGGATTTTAACTGACTGCCCTTTTTTTGGTCAATCCGGTTATTTGTCATCCACTCGCGTTTAATGGCTCATTACTGAACAGAGATTTTTCTTGGATTTTAACTGACTGCTCTTTTTTGGTCAATCCGGTTATTTGTCATCCGCTCGCGTTTAATGGCTTGATTATTTGATTAAACGCCCTCATTAAACACATGGTTACGCCGAAGTTATTACAATATCATATAATCTCATTTGTTATCAGGATGCCTTAATTGTCTCTAATTAACAAGTCCCGTTTATTTATAGAAGAGGATCTCTCGGCCCGATGCTCCTTTGCCAGCTCTCGTTCTGAATTTCAACTCTTTTTCATTGTCATTACGACCTATTCGTGTTTGTTGTTGCTGCTTGTTGTTTATTACAGTTGTTTACTATATACGAGGTGCAATTCAATCAAGTTTCAGCCTGGAAAAGTGCTGATGATTGTCTTGTCGGAATATAGCATTATAGTTATTAATTGATTAAGTTTAATAATCCTTCTCACGCAGTTAAAAAGCTCCCCTGAATAGTCTCCCTTTTTTTTGTCGTGATTTATCTAATTGCGACTGAAAAATAGGTACTCATCACCCGTGTACATATGAATTTACAGTCTCCTCTACGCCGTCGTATCGGATTACAGCAAAATCTCTGTCCCTTGAGGTAGGACTTCAATTGTGGAAAGAGATGAAAGTTGCAGGGGGCAGGCCAACTGTCCAGGGGTTTCGCTTGAAGACGTTGGAATGCCGTTTTTGGTCCAAAAAATCGCGAACTGCGAATGAGGAGTGGGCTGTAGCGTTGTCGCGATGCAGCACCCATCTTCTTCTTCGTGTAGCATCTGTCGAATGGTTTCCTCGTTGATACCCAATTCGTCTTCCAACATTCTGAGGCTCCAACCATACTTCTCAGATTCTGAAAGGTTTGGATTTTCTTAATATTTGATTTCTTGGCACAGCCCCAGATCTGTATCCCATAGGTCCGACCGATCGCTTATATATAAGCAGTTTGTTGTGAAGTGATTTTCCTTCCCATTAGCCATCCTTCTGTACTTGATTTTAAGTTCTTCTTTCTTCTTTTCTATGTGTTTATTCCAGTTTAATTTGGAGTCAAGTGTCAAACCCAAGTATTTAACTGCTTCAGTATTTCGGTATTTTTTCGAGATTGATCTCAACATCCAAGATTGGGACTTTTCGGTTAGTGAAGATTGATGTGGGCTGATTTTGACGTTCACTTCATTCTAGATCAGCTGTTTTTTTCAGGCGATCATCCTTGTACACGTCGGTTAACTGTTTCATAATTTCCAACAGAGACCACGTTTGACCAAAAATTTGACCACTACTTTGCTCAGTTTTGTTATCACCCATTTTCGAGACAAGGGGTACACGCCGATGATCAAATTACTGTAAAACACGAACTGAACAACCGATCGAGACGAATACTTGCGCAGACTGACGCAGAAATGAATCCTCTTTCGAATGACACGAACGCCGTAGCATAACGAGAGCTGCATTGTTGCCACTTTTTGGGAATTAAATTGACAGACCTCGTATACTGCAATTGCGTTTTCTATAAGTTTCAGCCTGAACTGTAGCAGCTGATGATTGTCTTGTCATATTGTAGCATTATAGTTGTTAACTGATTGGTAGGAATATCTCACCGTCTTAATCGATCTAATCTTGCTAACTCTGTATTCCGTGAAAACAGACCACGTGTTTCATTATCTGACATTGTTCTTCGAAATCGTTTCACAGTACCTCATAGCGAATGATATAGTTCGTTTTAGTTGTGAACGGTGACAAGGAACTCTCTCAAGTCGTTCCACAAATAGAACAGTTACTTCACCACTGCTGTCAAATTACACAGGATACAGCTCAACTTCACATTCTCTTGATTCCCTCGTGACAATCATGCAGTTCCTTTTCGGAAAGTATAATATGCATGATATCATGAGGCCGGAGTTATTCCATTTACTACTGATTTGTGATTCATATAATTGCCTTGTCTGATTCTTTCCCTCTTCCAGACACCTGTTGACAAAAAACTCACCCGAGCTGAGAAAAGCAGTTGAGGTGCTCGGTGTTGACCCTGTGTTTCTCCCTTGATCGTTAAATGTATCATACCTATCGTATAATTTCATTTCTTTTAATGACAATTTAATGGCCATGATGGTCCTTTCGGATTACGACAGTACTAAGACAACGGACATTGGCGTATTCCCCAAATTACCTACATCTTCAACTTCTGCTATTGTCGGCCTAGGGCCGGTTTACCTAGCAAAAGTACCACGGATGCTTGTCAGTGAGGGCCGAGCGCTGGCACATTTCTCACGATAATTCCCTGGCCTCGGAGCGATGAAATCTCCATCGCATTATAATAACTTCTTTCCCATGGCATCCTTCTTGTAATTTTCAAGATTTTTCCCTAGCCCTTTTTAGTGAACAACTATGAAAGTCCTGCTCGTTTTCCTCTACGTAGTTGCAGCCGATTCTCTCCTGCAATTTCGATTCATATTGATTCCTCTTTTTTTCTTCTATTTCTGCTGTCAAGTATCCAGTGAATAGCCTGAACTCCGCATGACATACTCCTAGGTAGAACAGGTGCACGTATCTTTCTATACTGTCTCCAGGATTCCAGAGATGTCACACGGAACCATCAATCACTCCAAGTCTCCATCAATAGAGCTTAATGATATCCTGCAGTAATATCTGTGTAGATGATGCATGTGGTTAAATATCTTGGTGTAAAGTAAAGCAGATCATGTCGCAGTACTTTCCACACTCCATCACATGAGTTGGGAAATTTGAAAAACATTAGCTGAGAGGAAAATAATGAAATCAAGTGAACGGTCCTACACTTATTTGTTTTTCTTCTGATAACCAAGTAAATTGACAAGCTGTAAATTGAATTCGACAAATTTTGGTTTATCATTCAATAATAAACCATTGTAATCGCTCTTGAAAAAAAATGCTAACCCCCCTCAAAATTTCATGGTTTACGTTTCAAAGGGTGTAGAATCCAAATCTGCAATAAAAAATTTTCCGTCCGTACGTACGCACGAACAGTTTTTTTTTTCCAGTAACCTAGTGACGTAGTGAATGTGGATACTGTAGTGAACTCCTAAAAGGGTTTATAGCCGATACACGGGTTGAGGCATACTAATTTGCATGCTCCGTCTTACGAAATTCAAAATTTTCAAATAGAATATTTTTCCATTGTAATCGCTCTTGAAAAAAACGCTGCGAATTCTTTCACTGGGGTTTATTATTCAATGATTCATGATTTGAATTTCTACTAAGCTTTGGAGTGTGCGTGTTTCACAGGTGATAGAGCGATTATTGAACTTCAGGAGGCACACAAATATGATTAACTGATCAATCCAAATACGTATTTTGGTTGAGAACCGATTTACGTCCTCTATGCAGATTCCTGAAAGTCAATAATCGCTCTATCACCTGTGAAACACGCTCACTCCAAAGCTTAGTAGAAATTCAAATCATGAATCATTGAATAATAAACCCCAGTGAAAGAATTTGCAGCGTTTTTCTTGGTCGATCACAATGGTTCATCATTAGAAATAATAAACGAAAACTTCAACATATTCCAGTATCAGGTGTGCACTATGGAGGATCCTATTGAAAATAATATCTATCAAATCGTCAATGTATTTTCAATTCTTGTTTTCGAGAAAAGTACATGGTTTTCAACTTTTTGAATTCTAATTCGTTTTATTTCATCTATCAATGGAACGATGGATGTGTTGTGTGGTTACACTAAATAAATATTTCCTTATTCTTCGAATCCATAATCCTCAAAGTGCCCTATTCCAGATCTGCAAATTCGGGGCGTTCTTGCTAACGATCAATGAGAGCATCAACCGACCGTTGCCAGTTGAAACAAGAGGTCGTTGCCCCATTAATTATTCATGTCAACTTCTACTGTCTTGGCAATATTCAAACACCTTTCCTATCAGCAAATTATTTCTGTACCTCAACAGCCAGTAAATTTACGAGAAATGAGAAGAAACACGTTTTGCCAAGTGCATGCGTACAATTCGATATAAATTAAAAACTAAAATTTGTACACTAATACGAAACTTGAAAGGCATCTGGAGAAAATGTTTCATTCTGTTCGTTATATTTAGAAAGTTCTCCCGTGCTCTATCAGGAACTTTCCTAGTCACTTATTATGGAAGTGTGTGACTGATCAGCGCTTTGCTTAGCGCAATCTTTTAAGTATTGTACATGGCCATGCTCGTTTTTGTATCTCGGGTCTCGGAACCCTCCTTCCTGTCGCTTTATCATTTCCATTGTTCTCTTGCAGTTGAAACCTCGAAATTCGGGTTGATAGCGGTCAAGTAAATAACTATGTAAGGTATTGAGCTCTCACCACTCTACTACTTTCGTGTAGGTAACCATGCATATGTTTTGCATTACCACGAAGTCTATCAGTAAAAGCCTTTAGTCAATCAATCAATCAATCAATTAAAAAAACCTTTATTTGTCAAATTGACATCAGGCTGAGTTGACAGCGGATAGGTATTGCAACTAATTCTAGGTTGGCATCATTGCAATGATGATAAGAGGTGAGCGTAGATGTGTTGCTCAGTAAGAATATACTTAATAAATCACTTACAGTATTATGTGGCTAACTTCCTGCGTAAGACGTGAGCATTATATTGAGCTGATATGAATGGGATAGAAAAAAGAATAAAATGAACCAACTACTCGCTAGTCGAAAAGACATAAATTTCTAGCGTTTAGGGCGGCATTTACGAAATTAAAAAGTCTTTTCAAGTCGATTTCATGTGGTGATCAGATAATTGGAATGGCATATTCGGGGTAGAGATATGGGCATACCGCTTCTCTTTGACAGCTTACTTTCAAAAAGGCACATATCCAAATCTGGGAGAAAACGTTTTTTTCTCAATTTTCTATCTCTGAATATGAGTTGAATCAGATCCCCCTATCATTTCCGAACAAAACAGAACACATCCACGTCAATTCCGGGGCTAAAGTTGTGTGTTTGCATCAAAAGGTAACAAATCCGTCCCCTACATTTTTTTCAGTGCTTTGCAATCGAAATGGCACATATCCTCCGAATTTCGTCAGGCGATAAGTCGTGGGTTTTCAAAAAGGCACATATCCAAAAAGAAGCATTGCGCCTTCGTCTTGACGTTGAATATTTACACGAGACTCGATAGATGGCAGGCATGAAAAATGGAAAATATGGAGTCAGGTAAATTTTTCAATAAAACCAACAGAATGGAGAATGAATTCTTTCTTTTTCAAAAAGGCACAAATCCATGAGTTTTGATCAAAAGGGCACATTTCCAAAGTGAAAATGGATATACAGCCTCGTGTTTTCGAGAAAATTGATTCATATTCTGAGGCATCTTTATCTGTGCCTTGTCACACATTACTCCGATGAGAAACTGCAGAAAAACATCTCCACTAATCTGCAAATCTTTTTTTTTTTTCACTTCCTGAACATTTTGTCGGAATGGATATGTGCCTGTTTGAAAGTAAGCTCCTCAAATGTGGCAGCGACGCTCTCGATCTTCAAATCATCATGAAGTTTGTCGTTCCGATTGTACAAAGGTGCATCGACGATGTTCCTCAATACTTGTTTCTGGAATGTCTGTACAATCTTGATGTTGCTATTAGCAGTGCAGCCCCTAAACTGCACACCAGGGTTTAGGACCTGCTTGTTCAACAGAAGCTTGTTTGGCCTTGACAGCTGAGAGTGTCTACCCATAATCCAGTACATATTTCGATAGATACCATATTTCCTTTCGCTTTCTCGTGACATGCTCTTCGCATTTCAATTTGTCATCAAGCGTCATCCCAAGGTACTTTGCTTGGTTGGAGGGATGGTCTTTCCGTCCAATATGGCTGGAATGTATTTAACCTTTTTATAGTTAAAGTCTACATGTATTGACTTTACCTCGTTCATTTTAATTTTACACTTTGTGGCCCATCTGTGAATTTTTATTAAAGATTTGTTAACCTTAGAAACTGACTCAATAGTATCTTCTGCAATTGCCAACACTGCAGTGTCATCAACAAATGTAGCTGTTGTATTTTGTTCTATTTCTGGTAAATCATTAGTACATAGAAGGTATAATACTGGCCCTAGCACACTGCCTTGAGGAACTCCAGCTTTAATCTCTTGCAAATCAGAGTAGGCATCCTCTTGTCTAATATCGGAAGTATCGATCAGTATCGACCTAAGAAGCTGAAATCCATGAAAAACATGATGACAACCATTTTCTCATTTGAATTTTATGAAGCGTTTATGAAATCAGGAAAAATACTTCCTATTGGTACCGAAATTAAGAATGAAAATGCCGTATTTGTGGAAATCGATTATTGATTGATCGTTCAGTCAGGGTGAGCGGGCGCATGCTTGAAGGCAGTGGACGCACCTACTGGAACCCGCCGGCGTGCCCACGCCGCTGCCGGCTTTCGCAGTTTCACAGACTCCCTTGACTTTCGCCTCGTTAGCTCCTGAGAAAACGAATTAATACATTTCTCCTCCGCTTTCGATTAATAAACGATCTTTCAAACTGTTGAGCAGGGCCGTTCCTTGTTCCTCTTGACAAAATCCTGTGAGCCTTAGCTTTGAACGTACTATAAAGTTAATTTAGTGCAGACTGAATTCAATAGGGATAATACAAGATATTTATATATCCAATATCCACCTAGCTTCCCAAATTCAGTTTTATACAAAAAGATATTATCTAAAGTAGATGAATAAATCGAAGGCGAATTGGCCACTGTATGTGTGGAACACAAACCGAAAATAGATTCATAATATGAAACAATAATAAACATGTAACTAATGAAAAAACGCTGCAAATTCTTTCACTGGGGTTTATTATTCAATTGGCTTATTCATGATTTGAATTTCTACTAAGCTTTGGAGTGTGCGTGTTTCACAGGTGATAGAGCGATTATTGAATTTCGGGAGATATGTATAGAGCACGTAAAATCTGTTCTCAACCAAAATACCTATTTGGATTGTTCAGTTGATCATATTTTTGTGCCTCCTGAAATTCAATAATCACTCTATCACCTGTGAAACAAGCACACTCCAAAGCTTAGTAGAAATTCAAATCATGAACGCAAGCCAATTGAATAATAAACCCCAGTGAAAGAATTTGCAGCGTTTCATGCGTATCAGAATGCTTCAACCCGTGTATCGGTTGCAAAGCCTTTTAGGAGTTCACTCCAGTATCCACATTACTACATCACTAGGTTACTGCGATGAAAACATAAACAATAATAAACCAAAAAAACGAAAATGTTGGTACCATAAATCGTGTCGTATATCGGGAATGGTTTGAGCTACGAACCTGGGGAAGGGCTCATTCTATTCCTCATGGAAAGTTGTTTAAAAAGATTCCAAATTTAGGCCGATTCGAAAGAATTGGCGCGTTGTCGGACCAATATTGATTTTTCCTGAAAATGTCAGATATTTTGCTCCAGCCGTTTGGGAGAAATCGTGCGTACGGCGTATACGGCGGACAGAAGAAAAATTGATATTGCAGATTCGGATTCAACACCCTTTGAAACGTAAACCATGAAATTTTCAGGGGGGGTTAGAATTTTTTTTTCAAGAGCGATTACAATGGTTCATTATTGAATAATAAACCAAAACAAATTATTCTTCATAATATGAAGAATAATGAAGAATATTATTGTTTATTTTTGGCTGAAGTAAGCTAGATACACCTATTGGAACTGCTTCGCGAATCTCTCCCTGGATTTTCTGCATAGTGTTGAGGCGCTACATTGCGATTAATTTTCCCTCAACTGCTCAATTCTTAGTATCGTACATTCTTGAAAAATCTACGTTCATTCCAATGTATTTACTTCTTGAACGAAGGTTGCCTTGTAGATTTGGTAGGATGTCTTCCTTTCGACGCCAATTATTCTCGTCTATGAATGATAATTTAACGTAGGAAGTTACGTTGTAGTGAATTGAAGAATCTAAGATTAATTCATTGGGAGCTATTGTAGGTAAGCCACAGCTGTCATGCAAATTAAAAGGTCACAATGTTGAAATAGACTTCGTTGCTTGTACCGAAGAGATATTCAACATAGATCGGATCATTTGATCTCAGTTCCCAATTTCTTTTCCCAAACATAAACAGAATCAATGGCTCTCAAGGAAATCGCCTTCATAATCGCATGATTTGCGGAATCTCCATTGAATTAGATGGAATAATGATTGAGATAGCTCAGGAAAAATGAACTTACAGTCATTGGCAGTGGGTGGGCCCACGAGAACAAAAGCTTGCAGCTTTGATGGTGAAAGTGGGGAGAGAGAGATCACTTCCGACGGTCCTGAAAGTGAGCTTGAAAACAGCTGTTACTTCATCCTTGTCATGAGAACGCTGCATGCTGGTTTCTTATCTAGACTATAGGCACTTGATTAACACTCATTGATTGATGCACTTGAGGCTTTGGATGTGCGATTCGTTTTGATCATTATCTAACCTTGACATCTCACATTTCCAAAAGCCTTGAGCTTGTCTTTGTTAGTTGTAATTATAGAAGTTACTTTGAGGCAATACACAGGTGGTAGGTGATGAGCAGACTCTTACCATAATAATTGTTGATGACTTTCTTTTGTATATTAGATGTATTTATCCACACAAGACTCTATTTTGTGTGCTTTTATCAAATTGATCACCTTCGAGCAACCCGTTCAACGATCATGCCAAGAAACCCCAAGATTGGGCCGAAAATTGGATGCTCGTCAAACCCCAAGTGTTGATTGATTTTCCGTGCTAGTTACGTGTGGTTTTCAGTTTTCTTTGATATTATGGCCAAACTTCACAGTTCTTGGTGAACTACCCCAGTTTTTCCGAAGTATCAACTTTGGCAGGTGGTTTATTTTTTCCTCAACATTTCGAAACACTGCTTAAATTCGGTTCTGCCGGTTTTACTTATAAATACGTCTTCTAAAAGGAAATATATCCCGTGGGATAAAAATATTGATGGTAACGAAGATTATTATCAAATAAATCAGTTAGAACAGTGTGATTCCAAGTCTGATTCGGGGCTGTGAAGGAACCATGCCCCTTGATCTTCATCTAGATTAGATGACCACATCAGGACGAAAGCGACTTTCTTCCAAAACCGGTAGAATCTGAATCGTTTCTATCGCCATTCTTGTTGAGTCCTCCTGTGTAAGTAGGGGAACGAGGGGTAATACCGTGCACTTAACTTTGGAACCATACAGTTAAGGGACAGAACGTCATAAAAATGTTTTTCTTGCACGAATGGCTCTAGAATTTATTCTATTTTCGATATCTGAGCATTTCCCTTACATAAAAAGATTTTTAAAGGAAAAACAGCCGTGAATGTTGATAAAGTGCTTTGGGCGGCATTTCCCACACTGTGGGTAATGCCGCCCAACCCCGAGAACTGAATTATGTTCCCCTCTCAACCGTCATTCAACCCATTTTTTCCAAAGTTAGAAGGTTAAATGTATTTATAACAATAAAAACCATGAAAACAGTCAATAAACTATAGTTAAAATGAACGATGACTTAGAAATAGGAAAACTACAGTCTTGTATATAGAACTTTTTTGAACCCACACTAATATTTAGCTTTTCTTTCTTTACAAAATTATAAAATAGCCTTGCATACATCACATAATCCGTGATCAGGTCGTCCCATGGAACACATGTAGTGGCTGTTATGATTGCAGTCCTCGCAATTCCACTTTGGCGAATTATTATCGGCTTCTTGGCAAATTGTACACAAGCTGTCCACAAAAGACGAAGTCAAGAATTCTTCAACATCTTCGTCTGTGTCTACAACAAGGTCTCCCTCAGAGATATCTCCCCAGTCATCACTGTCACTGCTCTCATTTCTGGTTCTCTTGCGCTTCTCTTTCTTTTTTTGAGGTCTTTCAATTTTTTTTCATGATTTCCACCTTTCTTCTTCTTCTGAACCCCATCTCTGCTGCTAGTAGTGAGTTTATCAAAATCCAGCTGAATTTGGCGCTTTGTTGGTTATTTGTTGTTCTTTTCCATCTTTTTTTTATGTTTCAGAAATGCACGGCATTCCCTAGATACGATGGGCGGCATTACCCCAATGTTAACGTTTTTCGTAATTCATTCACGCTGACTTCATTTACAATCAAAACTTAAATTTGGTTGGTGCTTCAGAAAGATGATGAAATTCTGCGTATATACATGAAAACTAATCTAAAAAAGAGTTGAAAATGGGACTTACATTGCTTATTTCCGATGCACAAGAAATAAAATCAAACGATTCGGAAAAATACTCATTGCACTCACGTCAATAAGAATATAATAGAATAGAATAGAATTTATTGACAGAAAGAAAGAAAACATTACACTTGATTATAAAGTAAACATAAAAACAAAGAAAAGACATATTTCTTTCTGTCCACCAACCTAATAAGCTCGTACGAGCTTGTGGTAGTTGGTGGAGCTGACCTCAGACAATTAACCATACTAAACTATATGGAGTCCAGTGAACGTTTGCCTCCTTACTTATCTCATATTTACTAGTGAGGAAAAATATTCCGGTGATTGCTGGTAAAAGAAAATATGTAATGTATTTCTGAACTCATATGGTTCGCAACAACAAAATAAATTATTCAGGGACAATAAACTTGGTTACTAGTATTGGGACTGGAGTCCATTTGTATATCATGACACGCCCCCTCAAGTGGACACCTCAAGTCCCAGAGCTCGTGAACATTTCCCTAGTTTTTCACGAGGGGTGGATTTAGTGAGTATATCGGCAGGCATGTCTTCAGTCGGCATGTATTCTACATTCACAAGCTTGTTGTTGATTGCCTCCCGGATGAATGCCTGGCGTATCTCCATGTGCTTTGTCCGGTTATGATAAACAGGATCCTTAACCAGTTTCAGAGCTCCTTGGTTGTCGTTCTTGATTGTCAACGCCCCCTCAATTGGATATCCAATATTCTCGAGGAGTCTTCTTAAATAAAGTGCTTCTTTTACTCCTTCCGTTAAACATAAATATTCAGCCTCGGTGCTAGAAGTCGACACTGTCCTTTGCTTACGTGACTCCCACGTTATAGCACCACCAGACATAATGAAAGCCATACCACTGAAAGACCTACGATCGATTGGACAATTTCCCCAGTCAGCGTCTACATAACCAGTCAAATTCTGTTCGGTTTTTCGGTACGTCAATTTCATATCAGCAGTCCCCTTCAGGTACCGGAGTATACGTTTAGCAGCTTTCCAATGCGCCTCTGTATATTTGTTGTTAAATTGACTTAAATAATTGACGGCGAAAGCAATGTCCGGACGCGTTCCTATGGACAAGTAGAGGAGTGAACCCATCAATGACCTGTACGGTAATTTAGCCATTTCTTCTGAACTCGGTACTAAGTCCTCAAACTTAGTGTTGATTTCCATGGGAGTTGATATGGGTTTACAATCTTCCATCCCATAGCGTTTGAGAATCTCCATCAAATATCTCTTCTGTGAAAGATGCATCTCTCCCTGCTTTTCATAATCAAATAGGCATGTATTCCGAGACAATGATGTATTCTTCCCAAGTCTTTGGTTTTGAATTCCTTCTTTATTTTTTCTTTAACTTCATTTAATTTCTCTCGATTTTTGGACGCAATGGTGATGTCATCTACATATATTGCCAGATAAACTGCGTCTTCCCCTTCATTTACCATATAAAGACAAGGCTCGGTATCACTTGCTTTCATACCTACAAGCTGAGTCAACTTTTCATCCAACTTCTTGTACCACTGTCTTCCGGATTGTTTCAATCCATATAAAGATTTCTTTAAATGGCACACTGTTTTTCCATTCTTCCATTCCTTTAGCATAATCTTTGCACACTCTTGTACTTCCCCTGATTCATTTTCAATCAAATCATTCAAAGTATCCTCAAACATTTCAGGAGTTTCCATAAAAATGTCCTCGTCCAAATCACCATTAAGATAAGCAGTTTCAACATCCATTTGCTCTACCTCCATTTCGTTTTGGACAGCTAGTGCCATGAGTGTTCTCAGAGAACTCAGCCTTACAACTGGAGAATAGGTTTCGAAATAGTCAATCCCAGGAATCTGACTGAATCCCCTTGCTACCAATCGGGCCTTTCTACGGTCTAATTCTCCTGTAGCACTATATTTGTTGACCAGTATCAATCTACAACTTACAGGTTTTCTGTTTTTAGGAGGAGCAGCCATAACCCAAGTGCCATTCAGTAATAGGGAAGAAAATTCTTTTCTGATGGCCTTCTTCCAGTCGCATACATCTTCACTCGCTAGTGCTTCCCTTACTGATACTTCGGCGGGGCAAGCCGTTTCATTTTGACATTCAGTTCCACTCATTATTCCAGGTGTTCTGTAGCTCTGCTTTGGCCTTTGAACCATATTATAGACTTTTCGTGGTCTCCCTTTTCGGCCAGTTTTTAATTTTCTCGGACGGCCCCTTCCTCGAATCAATTCCGCACCGGTTTGGTCATCTTGATATTCTTCTGATGGTAGATTTATAGAAACTTCTTCTGATGGGGTAACTATCTCCTGCATCGAACCACCGGGAAGGTATTTGGCAATCTGCGTATTATGATTCTCTCGTTTCAACTCTATATGTAAATCCTGTGTTAAACTTTTCTCTTCAATTTGAGGTATTCCATCCAATAATGGTTCCATTTTTCGTTCAGATTTAGGTTTCAGTGCACCTTCGTTCATGAATTGCAAATCTCTTGTAATTAAAATTTTCTTATTACTTGGTACCCAAACCCGGTACGCTTTTGAAGTTGATGAATACCCAAGGAATATGCACTCTTTTGACCTGGGCTCTAGTTTACCCTTTTTCGGCTTTTCCAGCATAAAGGCTTTTGCTCCGAAAGTTCGAAAATGCGTTACGATAGGCGCCCTGCCCAACCACTCTTCAAAAGGTGTTTTTCCATTTAATGCGGTTGAAGGACAACGGTTTCGAATGTAGACTGCAGTCTCCACCGCCTCAGCCCAAAACTAGTCCTTGAACTAAGAAAACCACCTTAGCCATGTCCATAATCGGTTCATCGTTCGGAATTTTTTTCATGCAACTGTTTCTCCAAACATCGTTTGAGGTTTTACATCCTTTCACTATTTTCAATTCGGATGCTCCTATGGCTAATATGATATCAGATTTTGCCTTCTTATCTATTCTTTCCCATTCAGTTATTTGTTGTAATCCTTCGCCTGCACCTGCAATATCCCCTCCTGCTGTGGGTGCTGGTTTCTTCTTCGTGCCATCTGCATACTCCAGCAATTCATTTCTAGTTAAGAGCTTCCATATGGATAATCCACGTATCAAAGACATGTGTCTCCCAAGAGGAGCAACTTTCACATCCATATGTGCCATTTTTCTACCTTGCGTGGGACCTATAACCTCTTGCAGAGTCCAGTGAACGTTTGCCTCCTTACTTATCTCATATTTACTAGTGAGTAAAAATATTCCGGTGATTGCTGGTAAAAGAAAATATGTAATGTATTTCTGAACTCATATGGTTCGCAACAACAAAATAAATTATTCAGGGACAATAAACTTGGTTACTAGTATTGGGACTGGAGTCCATTTGTATATCATGACATCTCCGTTCTACATTTAGGCAGGGTAATATTGGAGGATACCGAAGTACGCGTGTTTGTCGCAAAACTTTTATGTTCAGGTAGTATGCCAGATCTATAAACATGGAGACTTGATTGCAACAAAAACAATTGTTTCACCTTCAGCAAATCTAGCTCCCGGTAGAGAGGGTCGACAGAACATCTAGGACTCCTCCCAAGAATAATTCTAAGGGCAGTATTCTGCACGACCTGCAAACGCCCCAACAATGAGGTTATAAGGCTAACTTTGCAGATAGGGTAACGCTAGAACCTAGTTGGCGGGACATTTCTCTAGGATCGGCGCTCATTCCCACGATTCTGGTGTCGATTCGAACATCCGAAACAGCCGTGGGCGGCATCACCCGATGCACGGTATTACCCCTCATTCCCCTACATTTAATCAAGTACACCTCAATCGTTACACCTTGGCACATTCGGAATAACAATCTTCTTGATGATTCGAAGATTGAGACCGTACCTGCCACAATAAGAAAACTCGCCGTAAAACACGTAAACACAGTGACCGTCTATCTCCTCGACGTGAACAACTTTTTCAAAAGAGAAAAAAGCCGTTCCAACGCTGGTGAAGTGCGAAATAACACGTTTTAATTCAGCTCAAATGCGTGAATATCTTTTCCGAAGGTAGATGTGCTCGTAAAGCTGCGAGAGCTTATTCAGAAGCGCGCCCAAGTCAACCGAAATAGCGAAGAAAAATAAATGGGCAAAGTTGGTAAATCGGAAAAAACTGTGATATTCCACCATAAACCGCAGACTATGGGCATGATATCGAAGAAAACTGAGTTAAATGTAAAAACTGACATTAACGCGAGAATCAGCGTTGAAAATCGTTGACAATTCTTGTGCCACTCATGGGATTCACAAGCATCTAATTTTTGGCCCCATCTTATGAGTGCGGAACTTGCAAACAAAATCTATTGAGGAGAAGCCGAATTTGCATTTAAAGAGGAACGGTTTCCTGTCTTAAAAATAAAGTTGGGGTTGCATATTTGGCGCAGTCAAGAAAATTGGAAATTGTCGTTCGTCTTTCCTCTCAAAAAAGTATAGTTAGTCCTATTTTTGGACATTCGTATTTAACGAATTGAGGGGGTGGATGATCCATTGGATGAGAAACAGCCTGCATTTTTTCACCCTTAATTATTTCATCGATGATGAAAAACAATTGCACCCAGTAATGTTTTCTTGTTCTATTTTGTTTCAGGTAAGTGCTGTCAAGATAATTGAAATACCATAGAAGTTTGGTAAGTGCCATCACTAAACCTCCATAATTGCTCTCTTCCGCTGTCCAATTGTACAAGGATTGAAAGGTTACGCATCGTAATTTCTTGCTATAGCTTCATTTCTATATCGCATTTAATACTTTTAACACATCATTTCTATGTTTTACCATACTGGTTTCATAAAAATCAAGAATCTTTGCTTCGGGCATGAGTGGTGATTTGGAATGGGACCTTTTTTATGTAGGTCTTTGTTCTAAAATTGACGCTATGTTTTTGGCTGTTCACTTTCATTTCGATTTATCATTCAATACTGAACCATTGTAATCGCTCTTGAAAAAACAAATTCTAACCCCCCTGAAAATTTCATTGTTTACGTTTCAAAGGGTGTAGAATCCGAATCTGCGAGAAAAAAAATTTTCCGTCCGTCCGCCGTACGCACGATTTTTCCCAAACGGCTGGAGCAAAAGATCTGAAATTTTCAGGAAAAATCCATGGTCCTTAGGCCAAACCATTCCCATGTATGGCCCGATTTATGGTGCCAACATCCCCGTTATTTTGGTTTATTATTGTTTTTATGTTGATATCAGTAACCTATAGTGACGTAGTGATGTAGTAATGTGGATACTGGAGTGAAATCCTAAAAGGCTTTGTAGCCGATACACGGGTTGAAGCATTCTGATAACCATAAAAAACGCTGAAAATTCTTTAACTGGGGTTTATTATTCAATTGGCTTGCGCTCATGATTTGAATTTCTACCAAGCTTTGGAGTGTGCGTGTTTCACAGGTGATAGAGCGATTATTGAATTTCAGGAGGTACACAAATATGATCAACTGATCAATGAAAATAGGTATTTTGGTTGAGAACAGATTTACGTGCTCTATCCATATCTCCTGAAATTCAATAATCGCTCCATCCTGTGAAACATGCACACTCCAATGCTTAGTATAAATTCAAATAATGAACGCAAGTCAATTGAATAATAAACCCCAGTGAAAGAATTTGCAGCGTTTTTGACATGATGTTGTGATAAACGTGTTTTTCTTCTTCTTCTCCTTCATGCTTCCTTGCGTATTTTGCAATAATTTCATAGACTGTCTTCATTCTCAAATCTCGATGAATATCATCGTTTCGCATGTACCAAGGGGCTCCAACTATACTTGGGTCATTTCAAAATTTAGGTGTATTTTGGGGTCCTGTATTTCTGAGAATAAACTGTCGGTACTTTTTTTTTCTTTTCCCCTGTTTGGACTTCACTACCTGTCAGTTATCACACCTTGCAGTCAGCACACATAGATTTGAATAGTTCTCGAGATATCGACTTTTGAAAAAAGTTATAGTCTAGGGAGGGAAAACCTGGAAAATTCTTGACTCTAGGGAGAGAGTTTCGGGTGTACGAAGAGAAAAATCAACTCCCAATTACGTCAATGTGTATTAAAATCGTGAAAAATGAAAAGAATAACACTACTCCCTATATTTAATAGGTAAGGAAAGCAATATCACAAACATTCAAAGTCATTAAATAGGAAGAAAATAATATCTTAAAACTTGAACAACGACTATGACTTAACTTCAACTATCTAACAGTCTTTCATGTCAAAGTAATTATTTCTTGATCTTGGTACCACTTACTCTTGAGTGCGCTTTTGTAAAACTAAATCACAACTGTCTGTTTGATGAATTCAAAAATCGGTTGAAGGTGAGTCCACACAGCTGCGGGACTGTGGTCGAGACTCTCCGAGACAGTGCACATAGATTTTGTAACAAGAGGATGGTATTCACTTTGCCTGTAGTAAATTTGGGAAGTGTGCAAAGTAATCTGCGTACGACTCCCTCCAAAGTGGAAGGATTGTATCTCCTCTGCATATTTTACTGCGTAATTTTCGCTGAAATCACAGTGTATTACGACTTCGTCATTGTTTAATCTTTTTTTAGATCTCTGAGAACACGAAATTGGTGGATGACGATGCCTTGATGGTACAGAAACCCATTGATTTCTTCCTCAATCGTGTCAACTGCTTTTGGAGCAGGGACCGAAAATCTTTCCTTCACCACGTGCGACGTCACTTTTTGTTTATTATTTTTATCTGCGTATGTTTCTCGTTTAGTAATCCATTTGTAGTAAGAAACCATATTATCTGGCACAGCATCAAACAGCAAGTAAGGTATTTGCCTGTCCTTACACTTTTCACATTTCCGTTGCAAGCAAGTGGGGCTAGATGCGTTACAACACAATTGCAGAATTAGCTCTGTCGAGTTTTTGAATTCAATTACTTTTGCCTTGAACAATCCCAGAATCAGGTAATCAATGTTGGCGTGAGTAGCACACAAGCATGTATCCCTCTTTGCTGCAGTGTGGCTGACAACCCAGAACGGTTTCAATTTGGTGAAAGTTGTATAGCTAATTTTGTAATCCACGTTACTCAAAAACCGTTTATGAAGGTTTTTTAGCGTGTCAGTGAGCAGTCTCTTTTGTTTTTTAATTTTATTTCGCGTCAAACAATCTTTCTTTCCAGGGCACAGTTTGGAGATTTCGTCATCCTCGAAAAACACCATGACGTCTTTTTACTTTTTCATTAATTTTTTTCATTCTCCCCGCTAATTGTGAATTATTTGTTCTGAGGTGCGCCTTGTCAAACACTTTCCGAGAAATTGTCCGGACTTTGGAAAGTAGACGATATTTTCTCAGCAGTTTTCCGTTACCAATAACGAGTTTTCCGAATTTAGTTTTATCGCCCTTCAAAAGCAAGTTATTGAAATTTTGAAATATTTCACGTTGGATACTTTCCCCAAAAAGAAGTCGTCTAGAAATTTCTTTCGTGTTCCTGGATTTCATCAAGCGACTTACAACTTTTAGCGGAGAATTTTTGTTAGTAGTCGACACTTTCCTCAATAGTCTAAAATATCTCTGCTTCCATTTCGCACTCTCTTTTTGCTTCTTGGCCACATCTACCTCGAGTTTCTTATTTCTTCTTACCACAGCAGACCTTTCTTTCCTGACTTTTTCCTTCCAGAATTCCGTCGTGAAGCTGAAAGAGATGGAACTGGCTGATCCTCTTCGTCACTGTTGTCAGGGGTTACAGAATGTAACAAACTATTCAATCTTGCCTGTTTTGCCTCATTTTCTTTTCTTGTCTTCCACTTCTTCCTCCATGTCATACGAGCTGCTCTCACTTCTCTCTGACTCATGTCACTGACTAACTTTACCTGACCTTTTGCCTTCTTCTTTTCGTATTTTCTCTTCTCCTTTTCTCGTTCAATAGCTGCCAGCACAGGGTCTGCCTTAATCCGCTCTCTTCTTCTTCTGGCCCACTCTTTCTTCTTCTCCTTGATCTCGGCGGGTGTCAATTTTTTTCTACTCATCTCTGCAACAATAACCAGAAAAACTTGATCCAGATGGTGTCTTACAAAATGTACCTAACCCTCGCGAATTTTTCGAAATTATTCTCTCAGGAATAAAACAGGTTCTTTGAAAATTGTTCACTGAAAATGCCCAAAAATAATATCTTGAATCCCGGGGATGAGGTATTTTTATGTCTAAAACGTTCTGGAGGGGGGGGAGGAGTTGAGGTAAATTGTATGGAGGGAGAGGATGGATTGCATTTTAAAAATGTAAGTTAAGTAATAACCAATTTTACTTGTATTCATTCAAAGTAAGCTCTCCCCTGGATTCCCAACTCTCCCTAGACTTCAGGATTTTTACTCAAGTCTAGGGAGAGAGTGGCTAGGGAGAGTGTTTCCAAGGGTTAGTGTGGCTTGGAGAGCTGTGAACAGAAACTGAAAATCCCAACGAAGTCATTATGCAATTATAACTAGAATCATCGCACAAAACTGAAAGGAAGATTCTTGAAGCACTTACCAGAAAAAAATGGTTAGAGTCTAGGGATGGTGCCGCAATAAAAATATTCACTGGACACACGACAAAAACGACGAAACTATTGGTGCCAAAACACACGACTGCAGCTTCAGAACTGGATTTCCAGGTCGCCGTATTGGTCAGTGTTGCCATTCTTGTTGGAGCAGCAAAAATAACTCTTCTTTGCCAGGTTGGCGGTTTTTTCAAACCCACTCTAGGGAGGGAGTTGGAAACCCTGTGACAGACATATCCGATGGAGCTGTGATGAATGTGTTATTCGAATGCGATTTTTACCTCTGCATTTTAATAACTAGGCTGTTCCTGGTCCCGGGTTCCACGCAAAACCATTCAGCAAGTGAAAAGCCTGTGAGTGGTGTGGTGCTGAATTAGTCAACCTCTCAGTAGTGACAGCTCTAGGGAGGGAGTTTCGCTATAAATAATGACTGATTTATAACACATGTCCAAGTATTTTTGTACCAAAAATGAGTGAGAAATGTTGGGGTTAGTTAGTTCTAAAACATGAAAAAAATTGGGAGCTGTTAAGTGGATAGATATGTCAAGGGGCTTCCAGTGACCTAAAATGCACTGAAATTTTGAAATGACCCACTTATCAGTATTTTGGGTTTTCCAACTATACTTATCAGTATTTGGGGCTCCAACTATACTCATCTGAGAGGTTTGGGTTTTCTTAATATTTGATTTCTCGGCACAGCCCCAGATTTGTATCCCTCAGGTCCAAATAGGGCTAAGGATCTGCTTATATGTATACAGGGTGTGTAGTAAAATTATGGGACAAACTCGTGGAATCAATTCTACGTTTAATTTGCAATCGAAAGTGTCTCTCGGGTCTCGGGTTTCAACGAGGAGTTGAAAAGAACGATACGTTCATTTGGGATTGCCTGAGAGGATTGGGAGTATCACCATTCGATTCAGCGTGAAAAATCATGTAGAATACGAAACTAACTTGACCCGAACCGCCAAGTTTTGAAATCATGAAAAACTCGATTTTGATTTTAAAAAACCACGTTTTCTTTCATTCAAACTCATTTTTTTCCTAGAAAAAAAAAAAAACGTTCAAATATAAAAACGAGTATACCTTTGGAAAGTTGAGTGTCTGGGCAAATTTTCTCGAGGAGTGCCCGACGAAAACCCTCCCTACAGATATCGAAAAAACGAAAGACACGATGTTTTTTTGAAAAAAAGTCAAGGTTTGAACTTTGGCCATTTTTTTCACCAATAAGGTCTAGCCAAAAGAAATTAAATTTTATAACAGGGTAATAGAAACTTTTATGCTCTTTCCAATGGTTACTTTATTGCTTCCGTCTTACTAAATTAGCGGAAGCATTGTTTTTACTTTCGGAATGTGAAAAATTTTTTGTCTCCAAAACCAAAAATTCCACTCGCATTTTGCGTTTTAGACCTTTCTGAACAATTTTGGTTCCGTGCCTGTCTGTGTGTCTGTAAACGTGAAATCCTTGTTACGCGCATAACTACACAAAGTTATAGTCAACTTTGAGAGAAATTTTCATTAGGGATTGTTCGGTTTGATATGTAGATGGTCCCCTATGAGTTTCATGACCCCCGGATCAATAGCAGCCTCTGCGTATGCGCAAACGTGAAATCCTTGTTACGCGCATAACTCCGGGAGTTCTTGACCCATTTCGATGAAATTTTCAGGGATTGTTCGGTTTGATGTGTAGATGGTCCCCTATGAGGTTTCATGACCCCCGGATCAATAGTAGCCTCTGCGCATGCGCAAACGTGAAATCCTTGTTACAAGCATAACTCTGGGAGTTCTTGACCAATTTCGATGAAATTCTCAGGGATTGTTTGGACTTATTAGGTAAATTTTTTAGTTTGTTCAATAGTTAACAATAAAATTATTTATTGAATGTTTTATTATTCAATATTTACTTCACCTAATTGAACGAAGTTCTTCAGTCAATAATAATTTTCAATGATCTATACAGTCATGTTATGGATGCGAGGAAGCTTTGTGCCACACCCACTTGCCATTTGAATGTTTTCGTTTAGACCAAAATTAAGGGAGCTACGGCTGTTTTAAGTGAGACAAGGGCTGAAAAGTAAAAAAAATCTTAGAAATGAAATTGTGGGAAAACGAAGCCTCTAAACGAAAAATGCTAAGAGACACTTTCGATTGCAAATTAAACGTAGAATCGATTCTCTGAGTTTGTCCCATAATTTTACTGAACACCCTGTATAAGCAGTTTGTTGTGAAAGAGAGATAATTCCTTCCCATTAGCCAATACATCCTTCTGTACTTGATTTTAAGTTCTTCTTTCTTCTTTTCTGTGTTTATTCCAGTTTAATTTGGAGTCAAGTGTCAAACCCAAGTATTTAACTGCTTTCAGTATGCGGTATTTCATTCGAATTGATCTCAACAATCCAAGATTGGGACTTTTCGGTTAGTGAAGTTGATGTGGGCTCACAGCTGAGGTTTCTAAGTGGACCAAGATGTGGAGAATGAAGCTGAACGAATCAAAATCCGCCCTGTGCTATGTGATACACAAATAATAAACCTCTGTGTAATAATTTTTAGCGTTTTACCGTCTGGTTTCTGCCAGACAAAACTTACGAGATGTCAATAGAATTCTCCCCACTTCTTCCTGAGTCCTTGAAATTTTTTAGGTGCTGTACCGTATCGGCTATCTGTCGAATGTTAACGCTTTTCACCGCTGTTCTCACATTCCTTATTTTCACCTTGTGGATTCCTCCTCTTCATCGGATCGTCCTTCCAACCGTAGCGAGATATCTAATGATCGTAACGAGTTATCCGTCGTTGCTCGAATGGTACGCGAGCGTTGGCGATGGTCTCCCTTCACATTTCTACCTGCACTCGCTCCGACTCCCTCCACGGTGATTATCGAGACGTGGAGTGAGGTCGTGCTCGGCTGCCCCAACCGACGGGCCCCGCAGTTGTTTCCCGGCGCCGACGCAACCCCTTCCTCACGATCCGGATTTTCGTTCTCCCGATCACCCACATAAATAAGGTATTGCCAATTATTGTATCACTTCTCTGTGACTTATCCCCCACATTCAGTAGGTATTGCTCGTTTTACTACTACATGACTGTCTCCCATCACATCCATATGGCATTGCCCGTTATCAATTATTTCGCCTTTGTCATCACTTTCTACTATTACAGCGTTTGCACATAGCTATTCCCCCTTTTGTGCGTTCACAAATCGATTTGTTTCGGATCTTAGTCGCGGATTTACAGTTTCCCCTTCGAACTAATCATATTTCGTCATTCACACCGCGAAACGAAGGCCGCAACACCGTCCCAATTTCAGATTACTTCGTCCTACCTACATCGCAACTAATTTTGTAATATCAATACAGTGAGTATCACACGCGTATACTTTTGAAAGATACATCATCTGTGAAATCAATTTTACCACAATTTTCACACGTTCCTGTTCTTAATAATCAACTCAAAGGTAGTGAATCAAGTATTCACTTACCTGTTATGTACATCGATTCAATTGCATATTATGTAATGCTTAAAATTACTTGCTTAAAACGTTGAAAGTATGAAAGAGGTCAAACAATACGGTGTGATCTTATTCAATATTCCATAAAACGAGAAAAATATTCAATTTTACTATAAACAAGCAATTTAGTGGGCGCTCTAGTTGTTTTGTTTAACATTATTAATCAAATATTTGAAAAGCTTTGGAGCGATTATTGAATTTCAGGAGATATGCATAGAGCACGTAAATCTGTTCTCAACCAAAATACCTATTTGGATTGATCAGTTGATCATATTTGTGTGCCTCCTGAAATCCAATAGTCGCTCTATCACTTGTGAAACACGCACACTCCAAAGCTTAGTAGAAATTCAAATCATGAACGCAAGCCAATTGAATAATAAACCCCAGTGAAAGAATTTGCAGCGTTTTTTTTATGGTTATCAGAATGCTTCAACCCGTGTATCGGCTACAAAGCCTTTTAGGAGTTCACTCCAGTACCCACATTACTACATCACTAGGTTACTGATATCAAAACAAAAACAATAATAAACCAAAATAACGCAAATGGCACCATAAATCGGGCCATACATCGGGAATGGTTTGACCTACGGACCTGGGGAGGGGCTCATTCGATTCCTCGTGGAAAGTTCTTAAAAAAAAAGTCCAAATTTAGGCCTCCTTCGACTTTTTTTGAGGTTTTTAGGGATTTTACAAAACTTTGACAACCCTTAAAGGGCACTTTAAATTGACTGTCTAGAACTTTTGAAATGTTTTAGATGATGAGCTCATTCTAACGATTCACGGGATGGAAATGCTCCGGGGCATCAACGCCTTCAATAGGTTAGTGACCTTATATTGCGGTTCTCTCGCGCTAATTCTACGGCGGGTAGAATGATAGGTTTGTGCTGAAATGGATGCCTGAAAACCAGTGCGCTGGATCCACTAGGACTCTCTTTGCTGGTGTAGTTCCGGAACTGATTCAACTGTTTACACGGTCCGGTTCGTTTAAGAAGGAGCATGAGAGCTTACAAAGATTTCAGAGGGTTCATATACAGATTTTTACTGTAGTGTTTAACCCCCTCTTGATTTCTCCATTTATAGAAAAACTACCTATAGTGATAATAACTATTCATAGCACTTCAAATCATCCTTTAGTTCATAAACATGCCGCCTTCCATAGTATGATCAATAGGGCACTGTCCATACCAGTGAATGATCAAAATTTATTGAAAGAAAAATCTGTTATTAAAAGTACAGCCGTAAGTAATGGATATGGGGGAGAACTTGTTGATTCTATTTGGTATACGGTTCTTAGGGAAAACAGTAGGGAATGGGTGTGTAATTTAGTGAGAGAAATTGAGTTGGAAGAGAAAAAGTGGATTAGTATACCTTATTATGGGAAAATTTCGGATAAACTCGGTAAAATTCTGTCGTCCAGAGGTTTCAACGTTGGGTTCAAGAATAAAAATCTCAAAGCGTCTTTGGGTTCGGTTAAGGATAAAAGTGGGGTTTATAAACTAAAATGTTCATGTGTTCTTGAGTACTGTTGTCAAACTGGTAGTAACTTAGGGAACAAATAAAAGAGCATGAAAAGGATTTCAGGGAGGTGATTCTGCCTTTGCAAGTCATTTGAATGAGTCCAACCATAGCTTTAGTTTTGATCTAACTAACGGGCAATATGTAGAATTTTCTCACTTTTGCCCAAAGGGAGGTATGTTGGATGTGCTAGAAAAATCCGAAATTGTTAAGATAAGTCAGGAAAATGTTTAAATGATGTCATTCCTCAAAATATTTCACCATTATTGGGTTCCTTCTTGGAATAAGTTTGGCTCCGCCTCTCCATAATGATATTGTTTGTGCCCCTTTCACTTTGTAAGCCTTGAGTGGCATTGGTTGGTCCTCCCCGCCCCTTTCACTTCCTTGAGCCAATAGGATTCAATCTCCTCTCACTTGATCCTATATCAAATATGCTTTCTGTGATGTACCTTCAGTTCATGTTTGTTACGATGACCTAACCGTCGAAATCGATTTAACAGTGTAACTCTTTACTTTCGTGGAATTATAGACAACGTTCTATCTCACTAGGTTTTTATTGAGTGCTAGGACGTTAGAAAATTATGTTAGGGGGATTTCGTATTTGCGCTTGCGCAAACTGTTGTGATAATGTCTGAATAATTGAAGCCATAAGTTCCCATCTCAGCCTGACCTGCACATTTCCTGAGAATTACATCAAAATTGGATGGAAAGTATAGGAATTAGGCTTGGTTCAAGGATTTCACGTTCGCGAAAGGGCAATAGGTACTAGCGGTACTATCGTGTTTAAATTGACTCTGAAAATGAGGGGGGCTCTGTTACCATTGGAGGTTTGGTCCATAAAATACCTCATTTTAGTTTTTAGTAATAGAAATCAAAGGTTTGTTACTAGCTGATAGTTCTGAATGGTCATCATTGTTGACTTTGTGTCCCTATCCCGTCTTGACTATAACAATTGAAAATTTACGTGAATTTCAGATAGATTCTATTGTTCAAGGTCGCTCCAACGCTAGATCTCTACCTTAGAAAATGGTTTATAATTTCAATCAATTGGCTGTTGTTGGTGTCTCAGCTAAACTGAATGCGTTTACTTTCTTTTTTACCGGCTTCAACGTCCCCTGTTAGTTCAAGGTATCGTCTATAGCTCCTCGGAAAGATGACTGCTTCGCTAATGGGCTCTCCGAATCTTTCCAATTATCAATATTTCGTCTTGGGTTTTTCTTTTTTTGGTCCGTATGACATTTTGCCGTTAACTGTGTGGTACTAATGAGGGCCCTGTCCCGCTCAGAGCTTATCTCCCGCCCTGATGGTCCCCTGCCGGCAGAGCCTGTTACGTAACCTGATCTCCCTAACGATAGTCAACACCCCAACTCAACGTCTTCTGTTTTGCACTCTTTGATGTTTCAGTTTTATAGGGATTCATTTTAAACTGTTGAACAGCTTGGTTTAAAGACATATATCACAGGGGGAGGGGGGGTCATGACGTAGACTGCGTCTTTGAAATTCTTGGTGGGGGGTTCCAAAAAATTTTTTGGGAGGGCTAAAGTTGATTGAAACTGTGTTTAACCTGACGACATTCAAAAATATATTACATCACTAAAACGTAAATAATAATGAACCTAGTAATTAATTTAAATATGGTTTGTTTTTCTATCTGAAAATGTATAAATGACAATGACAGTGCTCGAATATTGTCCGTCATTTTGGAGCCTGCACGCGGCATGGTTTTCAATACCTACATAAATCTTCTTTTAGTTTTAGATAAAATCAGGGGTGCCTACGAGTATTCTTTACATTTTTGTTTTGGAAAGGGGGTACCAACTTATATGGGGGGCTGGTTGTAAGTTGGAGGGGGGGGGGCACCCCTGTATATCGAAAAAGTCTTGGAAGGTTTATGGGAAGCGGCTCATTCTGCTCACGTGTAACCCAAACATAATGTGGGTGCAGATAGTTTAATATTTAAAAACCTCTCAATTGTTGTATTGCAGTAACTTTATTATATTGGCCAATACATTTTACTATACAACAGAGAGTTTATGGTGCATGGACACTAATACTGATCAATGTTCCAAGTGCTAAGACATTCGTTGTTGGTCATGGGTACGTCCGTCCATATCAGTTACGAAACAAAAGTAAACGTTTTCGTAATCGTAGAATCATTCATTCTTCCAATGGGTCGACTTTTATTGACAATATTAGGCTCTATCTTTGTTCCCTAATCCAGGAGAAATGGGAAAGGCAAATTGCCTGCTTCAAGGATTTCCCGAACTCCGTTGTCTCATTCTCTGAGAATCGTTTCAAATTCAGTCCCCTACTATCTTCCCAATATGAGCGAGACAAGAACATAATATGTTCTTAATACATAATATATTATATTCTTGTAAGTGGATAGTTATCGATCGTAGATTGATAGTTATTCAGAAGAAGCTTCTGGGGGTTTGTTGAGGTTCGGTCTTGGATGAAAAGTGTGTTCCCAACGTTTCGGAATTTTATTTCTCTTCAAATGTTACATTTCTGTCAAGGAGAATCTACAAACGAACAGAAAAATTGTAGATTTCATTCCTTCCTAAATTCCTACCTAAAGCCTAATCATAGACAAATGAATGGAGCCTTTTCCTTCCATGATGTTGACAAATGCTTGCATACGAGTCTGCAACACATTGGGACATTTTCGTGTGTGTTTTCTTATTTCATTTATTACTAGGCAGATCTCACCCGTGCGTTGCACGCCGGGGCGTACAGATCAATTAAATGGGCTGTAAGATAAACCGGCCACCCGTGGGTACTTAATTGAATTCGCGATCGTGTGATTAATTGAATTTATTGGTATCACTATTTCAAGGACTGTAGTTACCAACTTTTGTTTATTTGTGAGTCACTACAATTCTTTGAAGTTGTATATTTCCGTCAGCAATTTCGAGCGAGCGTCAAGCGTGACGTTTTCCTCATGTACCCAACAATCAAAACATGAAAACAGTTCATTGTTATCTACGCTACAGAGTGAGTCCATTTTTATTATTGGCATCGCGTGAGTGTTCGTGACGATTTTTCAGTTTATGTTCCAAAGCAAAGACATGAAAATGTTAAACAATGAATAACGTATTAGTAATGAACTTACGGATGTTTTAATTGAGAACAGAATTTCTTATTTATTTAGGAAAATCACAGGTGATAGAGCGATTATTGAATTTCAGGAGGCACACAAATATGATCAACTGATCAATCCAAATAGGTATTTTGGTCGAGAACAGATTTACGTGCTCTATGCATATCTCCTGAATTTCAATAATCGCTCTATCACCTGTGAAACACGCACACTCCAAAGCTTAGTAGAAATTAAAATCATGAACGCAAGCCAATTGAATAATAAACCCGAGTGAAAGAATTTGCAGCGTTTTTTATGGTTATCAGAATACTTCAACCCGTGTATCGGATATAAACCCTTTTAGGAGTTCACTCCAGTATCCACGTTCACTACATCACTAGGTTACTGCAATCGAAACAAAAACGATAATAAACCAAAATGTTGGCACGGACGAATGGTTTGAGCTACGGACCTGGGGAGGGGCTCATTCGATTCCTCATGGAAAGTTCTTAAAAAAAAGTCCAAAATTAGGCCGCCTTGACTTTTTTTGAGGTTTTAGGGATTTTACAAAACTTTGACAACCCTTAAGTGGCACTTTAAATTAATTGAGAGAGCTGGCTCAAGAATTGGGGCGTCGTCGGACCAACATGGATTTTTCCTGAAAATTTCAGCTTTTTTGCTTTAGCCGTTTGGGAGAAACATGCGTACGGCCACAGAACATAGAGTAAAGTGTATTCTATTTTCTGTGCGTACGGCGGACGGACGGAACATTTTTTATTGCAGATTCGGATTCTACACCCTTCGAAACGTAAACCATGAAATTTTCGGGGGCGGTTAGAATGTTTTTTCGAGAGAGATTACAGTGGTTTACTTATTATTGAATAATAAACCAAAATCATAAAGATGTTTTAACTGATAAAAAGAAGAAGGGAGTTGGAAACAGTGTATTGGATTCGGAAAATTCTGGTTTCTGTTTAGAATGCTGAATTTGAGTGGAATGTTCTGAATTCGACTGGGAAAATGTGAACATCCGTGCATTCTGTAGGTAAAAGGCAATGTGCGTACTAATAAATATAGGGGTCTATTGTCAAAATCGAATCCTTCAATATAATTTTATGAAAAAATATAGTTAGTTACCAGAGCACTCTCGCACTGCTACCCTTACAACAGAAGTCAGTCAGTCAGTCGATAAGAGGAACTAGCGATTGCCCAATAGCTTCCTCTCAATGATTTCTGGACTGAGTAACTGTATTTCCTTAAATGTTATCGGTGGTTCCTGCTAGGAGGCCTGCCGCTCAGAGACGTTATTATTTGTTGAGAATTATACGAATACCGTAATTTTTGAGTAACTGGCTGTTGCGAGAATTCCTTAAATGCAATAACTAATTACTCCTAGTGGTTACGTAATTGCTGTCTCGTCCTTGTCCTTGAGTACAACAGTACGTGGACCTGCCTGGGTGCACCCCGTACTTGGACCGCCAGTAGGTGGCAACGTCGCTTCTTAATCACATCAGTGGGCTTTACAATCATATCAGTGGGGAAAATATTGCGAAAATACATTTTTTCCTGTAACAATGATGTTCATTCGATATTGGGAACAATAATGTTTAAACTAAGAAAAGTCCCAACTCATGTTTTTCTGAAGCACTGGAACTACTTGTCTTGGATCGACCATGGGCCCTCTGTTTATGTAGTTCCCAAAAATCGTCGTCTGTTGTGGTATCGCTTGATGGAGTAGGACTCAGTAACCGCTATTTTGCAACTTGCCCTCATAGCCGATATTGCATTGGAACAAGCGATGCGATCTTGGAAATGAATTGTTTTTGAACCTATGATCTAGTATAGTTGATATCGCTACCACTCTGTTTAGTTCTATCTGGCCAAATCTCTAAGCTAGCATTCCTTATCTGAGATCAACATTTGATGCTCCTGTTTTACTCTTGAAATTTGTGATATCAAACAACACACCATAGGAATCACGTTGGCTAGTGTGATGTAATTTTGCCCAGAAATAGTGTTTGTGACATATTCACATGGCCTTAGCAACAATATAATTTGCTTCAATATCGCCGTTCCTATGTTGGAGGGCATACCTGGACATATTTTTCCGTCCATCAATATTTCAGTAAGCTCTGAACCTCCAAGAATCTTTCCAACATGTAGAATGTTGAATTCCATCGTGTTCTGACGTCCAAAATGTTGGAAATGTGTGAAGAAGAGGTACATATATTTACACTAGAGGTGGGTAGTGAGTGAGTGACCTTGTCCCAAAGAACTTCTCTTTCAAGTGAACTTGTCCCAAATGACCTGCGGAGGGAAGACCTGCAGTTCATCACAAGACGTTTGCGACAGCATGGCTCCCCGTGGCCGACATTCGAACTACTCAGACTGTCGCGAACTTTTCGTGGCAAGTGAATTTCGAGACCTGCAGGTCGCAAACGTCTCTTGCTAAGGAGTCTTGGCTCAAGATAACCGTTCACTCTCCCAACCTAACAACCTGGGCAGGTCGCCGTTCCTTTACAGTAGATTCTACTATTCAAATGAAATCTATTCATGAGGACTCGTTTTGTCATGAGAAAATGACCTCTTTTTGGTACCTATCATTGTTTTACTCAGAGGTAAGGAGTACAGTAGACGACTGTCATCTACGGAACCCAAGGAGTGAACTGCAGGTCACACTCATTCGCGGAGTGAACCGGTGAACTTCTCCCACTGACCTTGTCTTTGGACTGAGTGACCTGCAGGGAGTCTACTCCCTCAGGTGACCTGGGTTTACACACCTCTAATTTACACGTAAATAAAAGAATTCTCAATAATAGTTGATTTATCAATATTTTAATTCTCCTTTCAACATTATCGATGATCGAAAATATCGATAATTTGATTAGATATTGATATCGAAAGAAATATCAATATTTTGTGACATCGCAACGTCCCTAGCTCCGCTTGAAAACGTCTGATTCATCTCCGAAGCGACAGATTCTAAAATCGGGAAGGGGCCAACTAACCATATCCATCACAATTTTCACTCCTCTTACTCAACAAAAGCTGTTGTATGTCAATTTAATCAGCATATTCAAATTATATTCAATAAATTAATTTGCATACGATGGGGATTTAATAACATAAGATCAACATTAACATCAGATATTGTATTTTGTATAATTATGCAAATCCTTACCCAGTCGTTTCAAACCTACAACGTTTGGGCTTGCATGCAATTTTTCTGTAGTACCTATACGAATTCGAAGTCGCGACAAACTTCTGTTGAATACCCATCGAAAATACTAGCTGACTAGTGTGCCGTAGGGATGGGTATCGATACCCGATATTTTTGTATCGATACTGGGCCCTCCGATAATATCCGATATTTCGAATTATCGTCAAATTTTTCCTCACCAGCCTAAAAAACGTCTGCCAAGTGGTTGTGGCACATAGCTTCCTCGTATCCATAACATGACTGTATAGATCATTGAAAATTATTATTGACTAAAGAACTTCGTTCAATCAATCTCGAGGCTAAAACTTTATTTTCGCTTTACTACTCACGAGGACCATCTTTACATCAGTCCGAACAATCCCTGAAAATTTCATCGAAATCAGTCATGAACTCCCGGAGTTATGCGTGTAACAAGGATTTCACGTTTGCGCATGCGCAGAGGATACTATTGATCCGGGGGTCATGAAACCTATAGGGGACCATCTACACCCCAACCCGCACAATCCCTGAAAATTTCATCGAAATCGGACTATAACTTCGTGTAGTTTTGCCCGTAACAAGGATTTGCTGACAGACAGACACGGAACCAAAATTGTTCAGAAAGGTCTGAAACGCAAAATGCGAGTGGAATTTTTGATTTTGAAAACGTCTGCCAAGTGGGTGTGGCACATAGCTTCCTCGTATCCATAACATGACTGTATGGATCATTGAAAATTATTATTGACTAAAGAACTTCGTTCAATTAGGCGAAGTAAATATTGAATTAGGGTAAATTTATTGTTATGCAGGAGCATAACTTGAGAATATTAAAGATAGGCACGTTCAACTATTGAACAAACTATAAAATATACCTAATAATAAAAATTCACATTGACGCTGAATGGATAGATGACTGAAGTGATAAATAATTATTATGACATTTCTAAAATGCTTGTGGCAAGGATTCCACGTTTGCGCATGCGCAGAGGCTAATATTGATCCGGGGGTCATGAAACTCATAGGGGACCATCTACACATCAAACCGAACAATCCCTGAAAATGTCATCGAAATTGGTCAAAAACCCCCGGAGTTATGCGCGTAACAAGGATTTCACGTTTGCGCATGCGCAGAAACTACTATTGATCGGGGTCATGAAACCTATAGGGGACCATCTACACCCCAACCCGCACAATCCCTGAAAATTTCATCGAAATCGGACTATAACTTCGTGTAGTTTTGCCCGTAACAAGGATTTGCTGACAGACAGACACGGAACCAAAATTGTTCAGAAAGGTCTAAAACGCAAAATGCGAGTGGAATTTTTGATTTTGGAGACAAAAAAATTTTCACATTCCGAAAGTGAAAACAACGCTTCCGCTACTTTGGTAGACTCGGAAGCAAAAATTGGTTTTAATATTTTTCTTTGGTTAATTTTCTTCCTAGTCAAAAAACTCACCAACCAATCTTTGGACACTTGTAATGGAATCCGGAATGTTAAAGAATGGTGGCTTTAATACTAGAAGGAAAACAGGAAAAGAAGTAGGAAGGCAGCAGTAGGAGGCTATATTACGGGTATAGTACCCAATGTTACTGTTACCTCACCTCTCACAGGTTCAAAAAGTCAAAACAAAGATTATCTTCTGCTTATTTGAAAAAATTGATGTTGAAAACGATACTCGATATTTATAAATATCGATACCTACCTTCCGATACAGTATCGGTACAAAATATCGATACTTGATCAACGATACCCATCCCTAGTGTGCCGTCAGATAGATACTGTGCCTGAATGAACACTGACTTGCATGAGACTGTATATCGCCTGTATTATTTCAACTAAAAAAGTGAAAACGGGAACAGGAAGTTGTGGTGTTTTTGTCGGAAATTGAATAACCGCCTTATCACATATAACAAAATCTATTTGAAGTCATTCAACAACAACCAACAATGCCTATTGTATTGAGTTTAATTCCGACGTCAATACCATCTATTGAGCTCGTTCAATGGACCCGTCTAATTTTACTTTCATTGAGACTCGAAGCGTAAAAGAAGAGATAAGTGAACCGCGTGTAAGAAGTCCAAAATTCTCCCACAGAATGGTGCTGTATTTCTATTTCTATGTATATTTCCTCTTTCGCTATTCCCTAAAAGTTTACCAATATTCTCAAACAAATGTGAAATATGCTCTTTGATGTGTCTGGCTTTGGTGATTTGTTATTTGTACTTTAGTAAGTAGGTACATTTGCCTGGCTCCAGATTGAACACTTTTTAATCGAAAACTAAATCAAGATAATTTTCATCTGATTGGTCCATTCCTTCAATCCAAAGATTGAGTAGAACTGTTGAAGTATTCGATATCTATTCCTAAAAGCTGGGAAATTCAGACACAGTGGTTTATTATTTTTCTAGTAATGCATGATTGTGAATTTCGGGGGTTACCGCTAGGTAACCAAAGGTTCTTTTGCTATAGATGAATTTCTACACACCACACTAGATACACAAGTAGCACCCCCCACCTTGCCTACGAACGAGCAGTTTTTTGTTTTTGTTTTGATCGCAGTAACCTAGTGATGCAGTGAATGTGGATACTAGAGTGAACTCCTAAAAGGGTTTATAGCCCATACACGGGTTGAAGCATTCTGATATTCGTGAAACTAATAAGAACTGCACAGGTGCTTTATGTTTCACAAACCGTGACGTGGTCTGTTTTTCGATTTCAGCTTTCCATGCAGAGAAAGCTGGTTCATTCTCAAAAGTTAGACTCTTGGTAGAAGTCGAGAATAGGTGACCCCTTCCTGATAAGACCGTCGCCATATTGAAAAACCCGATGTCTCCTATCGATATAGGTCCACGCTTTCGATGTGTGTTCTGTCTAGTTTGCTGGTCTGGATGCTCGCTTCGCTTGCATCTCAAAAACAAAAAAATATCCTACATCAATCCTTCTAGTAAAGTATAGATCAGAGTATGTTAACACTTGTGCCTCTGCGTATTAAAACGACTTCTTGTGCGTATTAAAACAGTGAAGAACGAGAAAACCTATTTTGGGCTTCTATGTCCAATATTTAAATCCTAAATATAAGATTGGATGGGTTACTGATGCTGACCTAACTGTCGAAATCGGTTTAACGTGTAAATCCTTTAATTTTGTGGATATTTAGGTGAACCCAAGGAAGATATAAACGGTTGTGCAGTTAACTGATGGATTCTGTATATCAAATGAATGCGTACATGCTCAATCAACGAGTATGGAAATACATAATTCAATTAGTATTCGTCGATACAGTGAACCAATAAATAAATACAGGTGATGTTGAATAAAACCTTAGGGCGCTTCTGCCAAAGTTGAGGTTTCGCGGGTAGCCAACAATATCACAAAATATGCTGCTTTGCCACTACTTAGTTAGGAAGATGAAGTCACTTTGATAACTATGATATGAAGTCAGTCAAGTTAACAAGGGTGTAAGAGCAAGCAAAAAACGAAGGAGAGAACTGACTCCAGACTCTGTTAACCAAAAACGGGAAAATTTGGTTTGGAGGAGAAGTGAAGAAAATTTAGAGTGGGGAATCGTGGGGAGCAGAGAGGGGGATAGTAGAAACCAATCAGGGACGGGGTTACAACTACCCCGGGAAACCCCAGGGTGCTAGGGGGGAGACTACGAGTGACTGACCGTTTGCCAGAAAAAAGGGTGACTTGGGAAAAACCAACGGCACAAAGCAGCTTGGGGATTTGGAGTCCATTAAAGGCTTTAAATATTTTCACATAGGAACGGGATTAACGGAAAATAAGGTAAGCTGCGAGTATGGTCCCGTTACCTGTGGGCCTTGAATACGAGTCAAGAGGTAATGACACAAACACCGAAAAACTCTTCATGATCCAAAACCATTTCAGATACATCTGAATAGTGGAAATCGACTGTAACGTCCATTCTAACTCTCCCAACACAGTGCAAAGTAATGGCCTTTTTACTTTCCCTACAGAGTGAAAAGTAATGTCTATTATGTCCTCCATGCTCAAGAGTGTAAAGGATACTGTACTCATACAAAGACTACCAAGGGGGTTGGTCAGTATATAGTTTCTCAAGAGTATTAAGGGGTCTGCACAGTCACAATGAAAAGATAATACTTCCTTAATTACGCTGCCGAAGCATGTGCCATGTTTTTTGGACTCTAAACGTGGAGGGTCCCAGCAAACACATCCAGGAGTTTGGCGGGGTCAAATGGTATTAAAAAAGGTGGGAAAGAAGAATTATATAATAGAAGTTTAGGGGGAATCGGGAGAGACAATGAATCTTGTACAAGAGGCAAGAATGGACAATAGTTTCCGATAAATAATTCAGGTTTTATGGCCTTATATTTAACGATTCACGAAAGCGGATAAATTTTGAAAATGCCAGGGCCTTCGTGAATGTATCCGCCACATTATGTTCAGTTTTGACATATTCGATACTCACAATATTTGTTGAAACAATATCTTTTATGAAGTGTGCTTTTGTATCAATATGTTTAGAACGCTTAGTTTTCATAGGATTGTGTCATTGACAAGGCACTTTTGTTATCGATTTTCAAAATCGTTGGTATTTTAGGGAATATTATTAAGTCTGACAAGATTCCCTTTACGTAGATACATTCAGTGGTAGCTAAAGTTGCGCTAATGTATTCACTTTCACTGGAACTAAGTGCAACGACAGATTGTTTTTTACTCGCCCACGATACTAAGTTTTCACCACATAAAAGTGTGTGTTACATAAAAGACGAGAAATCCGCTCGAGGTATGCTTATGAAGTTAAGCGAAGTCCTTGAAAGAATTGCCCCCTAAACTTCTATTATACATATAATTCTTCTTTCCCACCTTTTTTAATAAATGGTAGGGCGAAACATTTCTTCGCCGAAATCCGTTTTTAAAATCCAATTTCATTTGAATCTGGAATGATTTTAATAAATTATTGTGGTATTTCGCTTCCAGACAACATATGAACTCTCGTTGGGTCTCCTTCTCGGCATGTCTGGGAGGAGGGTCTGGTTACAGGGGCACTGAGCTGTGACATTATGGCAGAAGGCAGCTCGCAGTCTCGAGGTTGGCGAACCGCGAGTGGCCCTCGATACCGCAATCAAGTAGATCCGATCTCAGATGGAACTAATCGTCCATCACTTTGTGGGGCCCCTCTTTTTTTTTACTAACCCACAAAAACCCCTCCGCGCTCCTTTGATTGTCTTCAATGACCGCAGTTTGTCAAAACGTATCAAGGTTCATAAGATTCTCTGCTATTTTCGAGCTTTTGTCTTGTATTGGCAGGTACACTTGTCAAAATGAGTACCAGGTCTTGTGGGAAAGCGCAAAACTATGAAACCGCTGCGTATTCCACTGTTACAGCAAGATGACCGGAGGGCAACCTCACCCTTGCAGGTGTGGACAGTCTCTTAGTACCGTAGGAACTTCCTTCGAACACCACGTTTCCCGACCTTTGATGCACTTACTGGTCACTATATTCGTTAATAAACACTGGAATTGTATACCAAACATTTGTTATGCCCCGCCCCCGTCATCTCTAAATTTCAAGGTTTATACACTCAGAATTTGAAATGTCCATCCGCCGTACGCGCCATAAAAGACTTTAGAATTGATGTAAATAATGCGTTCTTTCGCTCATGGACTCCATTTGAGGCCTAGTTGATCGTAATTCTAGCCAGCCCGATCGCCTCGCGCTCATAGACGGTGTTGGCCATGAACTGGTAAAAAGGTGCCAATAACGTGCCTTTTTGGGAGTTTTACTGGCATATGCAAGTCAGTATCTGATAATTTTGGACGAAAAATCGACAGGGATATTTTCCAGATCCGTAGAAATTCAACAAATAACCTCAATTTTGGAACCTATAAATGACCCCAAAAATGTCATGCTGACTCGAATAATCACGCTTATTATAAAAAAAACGTCTGCCAAGTGGGTGTGGCACATAGCTTCCTCGTATCCATAGCATGACTGTATAGATCATTGAAAATTATTATTGACTAAAGAACTTCGTTCAATTAGGCGAAGTAAATGTTGAATTAGGGTAAATTTATTGTTATGCAGAGCATAACTTGAGAAAATAAAGGTAGGCATAAGATTCAACTATTGAACAAACTATAATATATACCTAATAATAAAAATTGACATTGACGCTGAATGGATAGATGACTGAAGTGATAAATAATTATTATGACATTTCTAAAATGCTTGTGGCAAGGATTCCACGTTTGCACATGCGCAGAGGCTACTATTGATCCGGGGGCACATGAAACTCATAGGGGACCATCTACACATCAAACCGTACAATCCCAGAAAATGTCATCGAAATTGGTCAAGAAATCCCGGAGTTATGCGCGTAACAAGGATTTCACGTTTGCGCATGCGCAGAGGCTACTATTGATCCGGGGGTCATGAAACCTATAGGGGACTATCTACACCCCAACCCGCACAATCCCTGGAAATTTCATCAAAATCGGACTATAACTTCGTGTAGTTTTGCCCGTAACAAGGATTTGCTGACAGACAGACACGGAACCAAAATTGTTCAGAAAGGTCTAAAACGCAAAATGCGAGTGGAATTCTTGATTTTGGAGACAAAAAAGTTTTCACATTCCGAAAGTGAAAACAATGCTTCCGCTACCTAGGTAGACTCGGAAGCAATACTAAACACATCTATTGAAATTGGTAGCCTTGGTAGTTTTATTGTGTGTTTTTCCCCACCCCTTACATCTGAGTTAACTCATTAAAATGAGCGTTAGTTCATCTTTCTTCTAATAATTCCTTTGTTTAATCTGATTTATTTGGGTCAAATGATAATTAAAATCATAGCTGTGTGTCGATGATATTATCATAATGAGGGTCGTTATATTTTTCTTCAGAAAAATATGTAGTTGATGATCATCTAAAATCTAGTTCAGAACTACTGTCATAGTTTTTCCATCCGCAATATCACTCGTACGGTGTTACGTTGTTTCTCGAAGTGAAGAGTTTTAATGTTGACATCGTAACTCTTTATTTCAGGAAAATTCACGTGTTCATTTCTTCTCTTTTATTGATTGAAATAGTTTTCCACAAGTTCGGATAGATCATGCTGTGTGTGAACACACATAAACAGCTTGAAAGTAGGTACTTATCTTAGAACGTGGTTGGGCTGAGTAGATTGCTCAACCAGCTCTGGTGCAAACGTGATGCAAAGTATCAAGTGTACTAGTCTCTGCAGACCAATTTTGGTTTATTATTCGATAATAATCGAAATGCGTACGCACGATTTCTCCCCAAAGGCTGAAGCAAAAAAGCTGAAATTTTCAGGAAAAATCCATGTTGGTCCGACGTCGCCCCAATTCTTAAGCCAGCTCTCTCACTTAATATAAAGTGCCCTTTAAGGTTGTCAAAGTTTTGTAAAATTCAATTCAATTCAATTCAAATCTCTTTATTGTTTTCAGGCGAAGCCTATCACAATGCATGGGCACTAGCCCACAAAATCAAAATAAAAACAGGAATTTAATATATACCTACTTTCACAACTTTGGAGTGCTTTAAAACATAAATACAATTGGATTGCTTTCTTGCAAATACAAAAATGAAAGTAAATGTTCCTCCTACTGTAGCTCACAACTTAATATATTTTTCACTTTTTAAATACTTTTGTCATTAAACAATTTTTAACTATTTTTAAACTATATATCTGTTATATGTAAACATGTATATATTCACCTAGACTAATATTTTCTTTTTACCCAAAAAATCTTAAACTATATTTTACATCTACGTACAAATCATATTGGCATCTGACAGAAGTCTTAATTTGAACCCTCTTAGTTTCAGATAGGCATGTATAAATTTGCATGTCATTTCCGTTTCAGGTCTACTTTTCCCAGAGAGTAAATTATGCTTCACATGCTCAAAACTTAATCTTTTAAAGCCTAAAAACTTAATGCGAATATGCGCAAGTTGGGGGCAGTCACAAAAGATGTGCCTGATTGATTCCAGTTGACCCCAATTACATAGAATGCACCTCTCTCTTTGGTCCACAGCATACCTCTCCCCCCATATCCAGCCCTGCAAAAGATATCGGTTGGCAAGTCTAAACTGAGCAAAAGCTCTTTTCTCTTCTAGGTGCATATTAAATTCTAGGTAGGGTTCAGGCTCAAAACCATTTGAGTTGAGTAGCCCGTACAAATCAATGAAACAATGAAAACGCCAGGGGACTGAACGAGTCACCCTGTAAGATGCCTAGGTAGACCTTGAAAAAACCTGTCAGCCCTTCATCTGTTCTCACTGCTACCCTTGCACAGTCATACAGACTCCTAACTACACTCAGCGTGTGACCTCCAATTCCCAATCGAGACAAAACATGCCACAGCATATCATGCGGGAGAGATCCAAACGCATCCCTATAATCTATATAAGCACAATATAGCTTCCCTTTCGGCTTTTGTAATTTCAGCCCAATTATTGAGCTTAACACAAATGTGTTGTCCCTGCAGCTCCTTCCACTCCTGAAACCCGACTGCGCCTCAGGGATAAGTCTGTTTCCCTCCGCCCAGGTCATGATTCTTTCAGTTAGGCAGTAGGTGAATACTTTGACTATTGTATTTATAAGAGCAATAGGTCTCTGTTTAGAAATATCGAAGAAGAGATTTGAATTAAAGTTTTGTAAAACCCCTAAAAACCTCAAAAAAAGTCAAGGCGGCCTAAATTTGGACTCTTTTTGAAGAACTTTCCATGAGGAATCGAATGAGCCCCTCCCCAGGTCCGTAGCTCAAACCATTCCCAATCTATATCCTGATTTATGGTGCCAACATTTGCATTTTTTGGGTTTATTATTGTTTATGTTTTGATCGCAGTAACCTAGTGATGTACTGAATGTGGATACTGGAGTGAACTCCTAAAAGGCTTTGTAGCCGATACACGGGTTGAAGCATTCTGATATGCATGATACGCTGCGAATTCTTTCACTGGGGTTTATTATTCAATTGGCTTGCGTTCATGATTTGAATTTCTACTAAGCTTTGGAGTGTGCGTGTTTCAGTGATAGAGCGATTATTGAATTTCAGGAGGCACACAAATATGATCAATTAATCAATCCAAATAGGTATTTTGGTTGAAAATAGATTTACGTGCTCTATGCATATCTCCTGAAATTCAATAATCGCTCTATCACCTGTGAAACACGCACACTCCAAAGCTCAGTAGAAATTCAAATCATAAACGCAAGCCAATTGAATAATAAACCCCAGTTAAAGAATTCGCAGCGTTTTTTATGGTTATAAGAATGCTTCAACGTGTGTATCGGCTACAAAACCTTTTAGGAGTTCATATTTTATTTTGATAATGTCCATTTGAGACTTCCCAAACTTGAGAAATTGTTTGGTTGCCGATACTTGGTATCACA